>LUCG01173092.1:0-13073 GCA_001633085.1 Carthamus tinctorius
TAACCCGTTGTGGTTCATGTGGTCAGTTGCAGGTACTTCCTCGGTTGATAAAGGGAAGGCACATGCTTGATGAATCGGATTGAGGACTTAGTTCAACCATATTTAAGTTGCTATGGATCAGACAATTAAACATGATTTTATTGAGTGAAATGTTTTGTCTTTAAACGGTTATACTTAAGATATTAAACAATTTGTTTTGTTTTGGGATTTGTTACAAATACTCTTTTATTTNCGTACCCCTCCATTTATCGTCCCACAACCTTGTTTCTTTCCCTTCGCCTATTATGATCCGAAATGATTTTGAAAAATCAATTCCTTTGCTGTCAATTTACGCACCAATTTGAGCTATATTTTTCCAAGTTGTACCTGCAATGACACAATTTAAAGGTGAGCCGAACACCCCCCCCCCCCCGTCGGNCCACATTTTTAGTATTTAAACTACCAATGTTTAAACCCTCATCAGCAAAAAAATTTACCATATCATCCCATTTTACCCACGATATACCCTTCCTCACATTCTCTCTGGACCCCCCCTCCCCAAAAGAAATTTCTTCTTAAGCTCTCTACTAAATTTACCACTTTGCACAGATTTTACTAAGGTTAGACGACCACCCGAAGATATTACCTTTGTTTTCCATGACGCTAGTCTTTTTTCCACTTTTTCTACCACCGTTTTCCAATTTTTACTATCTTCCTCATTTGCGCTCCTACCAGTAGGCCTAAATAGATTAATGGTAGTACTCCAGATGAACAACCCGCACATTTGGCCCATTATTTCACTTCATCTTCCTCCACGCCCACTACATAAATTTTACTCTTACGGGTGTTTATTTTTAATCCCAACAATAAATGGAAACATCTGAGGACTTCGAAAATAATCTTGAGGCTGCTAAGGCTCCACTTCCCGAAGAAGATCGCGTTGTCCGTGTATTGAAGGTGGGAAATTTGGATCTCCTTCACGCCCACTTTTAGGCCTTCGAACATACCGTTCTTTACCGCTTCTTCCATGATTATGTGAAGTCCATCGGCAACTAAAGTAAAGAGGAAAGGTGCTAGTGGGCCACCTTGACTAAGACCCTTCTCCATTTTGATTTCCTTTGTCGGGCTTCCGTTAATGAGAACTGACATCGACGTGGATTCAAGACACACCTTAATCTCCACTTCACCTATTTCACTCCAAAGCCCATTTTAGTCATGCTCTCTAACAAAAAACCCCATTCTACATTGTCGTAGGCCTTCTCAAAATCTACTTTAAAAATCAAGCATGTTCTCTTTCTCCTTCGTATGTAGTCGATTACTTCATTTGTAATTAGCACTCGATCTAGAATATATTGACCTTGAATGAAAGCACTTTGGGTTCCAGTGATGATTTTACCCATTACTAATTTTAGCCTTCCCATCAAAACTTTCGCAATGATTTTATAAAATACCCCAATTAGGCTTATAGGCCTAAAGTCTTCTAGGTCACCCGATTCTTAATTTTAGGTATCGTTAAGAAAGACAAATTACATCCTTTGCTTATCTCCCCTTTATCTTCGAACCACTTTATCGCCTTCATTAGGTCTTGTTTCACGATAGTCCAAACTTTTTGATGAATCCGAAGGTGAATCCATCTAGTCCCGGTGATTTGCTGGGGTCGCAACTTGTGATTGTGAGCCAAATTTCCGCTTTTTCAAAAGGTCGCTCCAAACTCTCGGCTTCCTCTATCGAAATTCTTTTGAACAAGTCGCTACGGATTGACGGATTATCCCCCCTTATTGAGAACTTCTCTTTGAAGAAGTCAAAAGCGTGCTCCTTAATTAAGTTTGGCTCAACCGTCCACCCCGAATTTGTGTAAAGGCCCCGAATCATATTATTTCTTTCCCGGTAGTTAACTAAAGCATGAAAGAGTTTTAAGTTCTTATCACCTTCTTTTACCCCACCTAATTTTCGCTTTTTGCCTCACCATCTCGGTTTTTTTCCCTCTAATTCCAACCATCTACTTTTTGCTTTTACCCATCGATCCCACGCCTCGTCGGCCCACATCTTATTTTCCGCAGCCCTAACTCCTTATCAATGCTCTCAAATTTTGCTTTTCCCCAACTTCTAAGAGCCTCTTTAACGTTCTTCAAACAATCGCGGAAAACACAATCTAGCCGTTTCGTAAAAACCGTTTTGGTCCAAGCTTTCTCAACTACCTCGGTTAAATCTTCTTCTTTCAACCAAGTATTGAAGAATTTAGAAGGTCTCGTGTAACGCCCCAAATTTCGTAATTTTTTTTATTGGCGTTAAGTATTGGTTAAGTATTATGTTGGTCTCTTATGTAGTATTTTTGGGACTCTAGGGGTTGTTTGGTAACTTAATAAAATCAGATATTAATAGGGGAGAAAGCCCTAACTCTTTCAATTTAGTTGGCTTATTGATTAAGCTAGAGATAGAGAGAAATTCAGAGTTTTGACAGGATTTCGCAGTCGTGGCAGATCGGCCAATACTCCCTCGTTAACCGTTGGATCATCATGAAATTTTGGCAGTAGCTTTGCTACTCATGGTTCTTCAATGCGACAGGAGGGATTGATCATCGGAAGTTCCAGTAAGGAGCAACAACTGTCCGAATCTTACTGAATTTTCTAGAAAATCGATTTTTGGTGATTTGGGATTTTTGGTGTGTGAGACCAAATTCTTGAAGGATATCAAAGGAGAATCAAGTGTTAAGTTGTAAATCATCTTAAGGTATATGTTTAAACTCTTTTTGATTGTTGGATTATGTTTATAAGGGATGGAAGGTTTTAGGTGGTTTAATGGTTGATTTGGGTGTTAAGCAATCTTGTGTTTGTGAGGTGTTTTAAGTGTTTTGGATGCATGCAAGATGTGGCTTCTTGTTTTATTTCAACATTTTGGGTCCACAACACTGAATTTTTTGATTTGGGATGAAAACCCTCGGATTTGAGAGAAAAAAATCTCGTGACAGCAGAAAGCTTGGAAATTTTGCGACAGTGCCCCGCGACAATGACACTTTGCCATAGTCGCGGGTGGCAGTAACTCACTGTTTTGGTTCCGGTGACTTTTTTCGTACGGCGTTGTTTTGGGATTTTCTCAAGGGGCATTCCATAAGGAATTGTAAAAGATAGAATTTGGTAAAGTTTGGTAGAAATTGGGGTAGTTTTACTAAGTCTAAGGCTTAAGGGTCGGGTACGATTATTAGAACCCGTTTATGGGATAAATGTTGATATGTTCCATGTATATATGTTTATAGGTGTTCAGAGTCGATTGTTGTGCATTGAGAAAATGCTTGATTTTGCTAGCATCATAGACAGGTGAGTACTTAACTTGTACTCCTTACGGATTATGTGTGTATGATTGTTTTTGCATTTGATGATATGTGCAACTCTAGCATGTAAAGGGATGAAGTTAGGACTCATTGTAGTGGCAAGTGGCCACCGTGAGGACTAAAAGACAGATGACCTGGTACCAGTGTCAATTATGTTCATTGATTGTATTGAACCGTAAGGAATTGGTTAAGATACATGTCAAGTTTGCTTATGTGTTTATGATTATGCATGTATGATTGGTATAGAGCATAGGTTTATGATTGGTATATGATTGGTAGTGAGCACAAGTTGTGCTCACTAAGCTTTATGCTTACCTCGTGTTGTTTATATGTTTTAGTGGCAGGTACCTCATCTAGTAACAAGGGTAAAGCTCCTGCTTGATGCTCTGGCTGGTTAAACGGCTCAGCGTCTTAGGGATAAATGTTTTCTTAAAGTATTTGAACTTAAGGATTTTTACCGTTTGGCTATTAATATGTTTTGAAGATCTTAAATTTATAAGTGATGTAAATTTTGTTTAGACAGTGCTTCCGCTACCAACGATTACTTTTATGTAATTATGGGTTTTATTTAAACTTTATGGACTGTTACAGTTGGTATCAGAGCCATGGTTTAAGGGATTCGAGCATTCACTAATGGTGAGTGTTTGAACTTAAACCCATGGATTTTCACTCAAAAGTAACCTAAATTTTCAGAAAATATATTCTTAAAAAGAAACGATTTTCAAGGCTGAGCTGTGAGTTGGAGCATCAAGACAGGGGTGAGTACACTATACTAAGGCATGGTTAGTAAACGAGATGTATATATGTGCTAAATTGTATATCTGTGTTATACATGAATGGTTGATGGATAACCTGTCTGTATTGGAAATGTTGAAATGCATTTTTGTATGAAATGTTAGTTAGGATAGTTGATACTTGGATGTGTGTGTAAATGCCATATATTAATGCTATATTGTTATGCGATAAATTGCTATGCGTGTAAACTGAGTTTGGGGATTTGGAACCTTGGTGATAACGTAAAGCCTAAGCATGTAGGGTGTACTTACAATGGTATAAGGGCCCATATCATTGCAACTACATTGTACATGTTGAGACTTGGCAGAGTCATAAGGGAGTTCTATGAACCAAATAAGGTTGTTGGGAAGGGTATAGAAGCATGCTAAGACGAAAAGTATTGTTAGGGTAGAAGGTAGGAGTGATGTAGGGAGCATGTTAGTCTATTTTTTGGGGTAATTTCATGTATGTCATTAATAAGACTCAAAATATCATATTTGCCCAACTTAAATTACAAATATCATATATACCCTTACTAAGCTATCAAAATATCAAATTTACTCAAATGACCATTTTTTTTATATTTAATCTTTTTAATTATAAAAGAGAGGCAAATGACCATTATATCCTCTCTCTAATACGACTCAAAATATCATATTTGTCCAACTTAAGTTACAAATATCATATGTATCCTCACTAACCTATCAAAATATCATATCTATCCAAATCATTATTTTATACAATTTTAATATTAAAAACACTAATGTCATTTAGTGTTTGATCTTTACCAATAACTATGGTGCTAACCAATAATGCTAGGAAGAGTAGAAAAGCAGCAGGTAGAAAGAAGCTATAATACGATCCTGTACTTCTAGAACTTTTTAGCCACGAGCCCTGGATTAAGAAGAACAAATTTGAAGTTATTTATTCGCCAAGTGTTGAGAAGTAAAGCATACTTGACAAGACCCCCAATGTTGTATATTTCAAACATTATGAAATAGTATTGATCAAAAACAGGATGAAAAAAAAAACAAAGCATTCTGATACTCAATATCTCTTCTTTTCAAGTCCTCTAGAAAGCTTCAGAAAAGTCAATATAGCCTCTCCCAGACCATCTTTGTTATGAACTGATAGGATGACACCACGGAAAGTAACAACCCCTCCCACTTATGGCTCAGTAAAATTGTTGGAACACTGGCATCGTTTGCCTTCGAATTAGATATTTGAAAGATTACTCCACAAAAGTAAATTTCTGACCAGAAAGACCAAGATAAATAACTTTGAAATATATATTTTACCCCTTTTATAGCAAAGATCACTTAAACAGAAAACTTAAATTTTGTGAACTGCCTAAAATTGGGGTCAACTTGCTGTAATTAAAATATACAAATTCATGAAAGCTAACTTCCTTTTAAATGATTAACCGGTAACCATAATACAATGCCATAAACACAGCAGTGGAAATGAACTTTCTTGAATAAAGACATGGCAAGAGTAGACATGTGTGATAGCTACCTAGACATACCAAGAGATCCGCACCATTATAAAAAGTGCACTAAGAAGTCTACCATTTCTCTCAATCCAAGCTATCACAAGGATTTTCAAGATGCTATAGCACAGAAGATTTTTGCAAAATGTCTCGAATTCAATTTTAAGTTTAGTGTTTTTAATATTAAAATTGGATAAAATAATGATTTGGGTAGATATGGTATTTTGATAGGTTAGTGAGGATATATATGATACTTGTAACTTAAGTTGGACAAATATGATATTTTGAGTCTTATTAGAGAGGGGGTATAATAGTCATTTGCCTCTCTTTTATAATTAAAAATGATTAAATATTAAAAAAATGGCCATTTGGGTAAATTTGATATTTTGATAGCTTAGTAAGGATATATATGATATTTGTAATTTAAGTTGGGCAAATATGATATTTTGAGTTTTATTAAGGGCATACATGAAATTATCCCTATTTTTTTAGTTAAATAAGAGTGATTAGTATAGGCTGGTTATTTAGGTTCTCCTTATCTGTGATTGACATTATTCTAAGAAGTATTTTTTATTGAATCAATATGGTGACTACAAGAAGGCAAATCAATAGGCCACCTGGCAATGAAGATTATGAAATTCCCCGGTTGAGGGAAATTATTGCCACTGAGATAGGAGAAGTTCTTCATGAGATACTTCCCAGTCTTTTTGAACAAATGAAACAGGAGTTGACCCAAGTGGTTAATAGTTGGGTAGAAGTTGTTATAGCCGACAGAGTCAATAAAGTGAGAAGCTCCCAAGCGGGTCAGGCTAGAGTGGTCAGTTATAAGGACTTCTCAGTCTGTCAACCGCCGATTTTCGAGGGGAGGAAGGGCCCTGTGATCAGTACTCGTTGGATTTCAGAGGTGGAGGGTGCGTTCCGCATCAGTTTCTGTTCGACAGAAATGAAAGTTAGGTTTGCTGTGAACCTGCTAAGGGGAACAGCGAAGGATTGGTGGAACCTGATTGTGCGAACAAGGACTGAGGAACAGGTGGAGGGTATGACCTGGGAGCAATTCACCGGGTTGTTCAGAGAGGAGTATGTACCTCAAATCGAGGTAGAAATGCTCACCGGTGAGTTTTTATCCTTGGTGCAGACTACCGATTCGGTGAATGAAATCACCGACAAGTTTCTAGAGAGGCCATTGTTTTGTCCGGAGTACGTTGCAAACGAAAGGATGAAGATGTATAGATATGCCGAAGTCTTGAAATCGGAGATTCGGGAGTTTGTGGTTATGGCTAGATGCACTGATTTCCATCAGATGCATGAGATGGCACGAGCCAGGGAGCTCGAGTTGGAGAAACATGGGAAGAGAAAGAAGCCAGAGCCGGCACAGACCCATGCTCATCAACCTAAGAAGTTCAAGTTAGCAATTAGAAGGTGGGAGCGAGAAAGGATAATCCCTGCTATACGAAATACGGGAGGCAGCATATGGGAGAGTGTAGAGTGGGAAGTGGAACTTGTTACAAGTGCGGGAAATCGGGCCATTTTAGTCGGGATTGCAAGGTAACCGCAAAGCTATGCTTCAAGTGTTTTCAGCCGGGCCACTTTGCTAATGAGTTCCCATTATCTACAAGGTTGATCCAGAATCCGAGTTCCGCAACTGTGAAGACACTTGAAGGAGGTTCGAGCAAGAAGACTGAGGCTCCCAAGAGCCGGGCTCAAGTCTTTCAGTTGACGGCGGAAGAAGCTAAGGCGGAACCTGATGTTGTGACAGGTACATTTAATGTTAATTCAACACATGCGCTTGTGTTGTTTGATACTGGAGCTAGTAAATCGTTTGTTTCTTTATCTTTTTGTAAGAACTTCAGTATTGTAAAGGGTAGATTAGAAGATCCACTAGAAGTAGAGATAACAAATGAAAAGAGTCGGGTGGTTAATGATGAATATAGGGGTAATGTGATAGAGATAGAAGGGGTGAGATTCCTTATAGATCTTATTCCTATTGTAATGAAGGAGATTAATGTGGTTGTTGGTATAGACTGGCTTGGTTGTCATAAAGCTCAGACCCAATCTTCTTGCTCCCACCAGCCGGCTGATGGAAATGGACTGACTACCGGGGATCGATTGTGAAAATCAGCGAATAATGGTTCGAACTCCAAGTGGGGGAGAACTAACTATTTTAGTATATGGAAAGAAAAGGATACTGAAGGTGTGTTCTTTAGCCAAGGCAAAAAGATATGTGCAACATGGAGGAGTCAGCTATTTGGTATACGTAGTTGATGGTCAAGAGGAGAAAAGGAAGAAGACGGTGGTAGATATGTCGGTGGTCAGAGAATTTCCTGATGTGTTTCCGGAGGACCTGCCGGGTATTCCTCCGGAGAGATAGGTGGAATTTCGCATAGACTTGGTCCTGGGGGCGGCGCCGGTAGCAAAAACTCCGTACCGACTAGTACCTTCGGAGATGCAAAAGTTGTCGAAGCAGTTAGAAGAACTGTTGGAAAATGGGTTTATTCATCCAAGTAGTTCACCTTGGGAGCCCCTATCCTCTTTGTGAAGAAGAAAGATGGGTCAATGCTAATGTGCATTGATTATAGAGAACTCAACAAGCTTACTGTGAAGAATAGATACCTGCTGTCGAGGATTGATGATCTTTTTGATCAGCTTCAGGGAGCCGCTTGGTTCTCAAAAATAGATCTTCGATCAGAGTATCATCAGTTGAAAGTCAGAGAAGAGGATGTGCACAAAACGACGTTCAGAACTAGGTATGGGCATTTTGAGTTCGTTGTGATGCCATTTGGTTTGACTAACGCACCGACGGTATTCATGGACCTCATGAATAGAGTTTGCAGACCAATGTTGGATAGGCCAGTAATCGTGTTTATTGACGATATACTGATCTATTCCAAGTCTAAAGAAGATCATGTGGAGCACTTGAAAGAAGTATTAGATACTTTATGAAAAGAACTGTTGTATGCAAAGTTTTCTAAGTGCGATTTCTGGTTACAAGAGGTTTAATTTCTTAGGCATCTTGTTAACCAGGAGGGCATCAAAGTAGATTCTGCCAAGGTGGAAGTGGCTATGAAATGGGAAACCCCGAAGACCCATAGAAATTAGGAGTTTTCTTGGATTAACAGGGTATTATCGTCGGTTCATTCAGGATTTCTCCAAGATTGCAGTACCGTTGACTAAGCTTACTAGAAAGGGTGTGAGTTTCGTTTGGGGTGAGGAGCAGAAGATAGCTTTTGAGACTTTACGAAAGAAGTTGTGTGACGCGCCTGTGTTAACTCTTCCTGAAGGAGTTGAGGACATGACAGTCTACTGTGATGCCTCCTATCATGGGTTAGGTTGTGTTCTAATGCAGCGTGGAAAGGTGATTTCTTATGCGTCCCGTCAGTTAAAGACGCATGAAGAAAATTACTCGACTCACGACTTAGAGCTTGCAGCGGTGGTGTTCGCGCTCAAGATATGGTGACACTATCTTTATGGAGTTAAATGTACTATCTACACTGATCATAAGAGTCTTCGCTATTTTATGGATCAACAAAATTTGAACATGCGACAACGGAGGTAGTTAAAGATTATGATTGGGAGATTCTCTACCACTCGGGAAAGGCAGATGCCTTAAGCAGAAAGACCCTTAGTGTTCTTCTTCGGTGCCTTTAATGAGGATGACAGTGACAACATCTCTAATGGATCTGATTAGACAATCTCAGAGTGACGCAACTAAAGAAGAAAATCAGAAGAAGGAGCGAATCAAAGGCTAACTAGCACAGTTAGTACCGGACAGTCGTGGTCTCTTGACCCGTTATGGTCGTGTATGGGTGCTAGCTTCGTGTGAGGCAAGACAGACTTTGTTGGACGAGGCTCGTAAGTCAAAGTTCTCTATTTACCCAGGCGCTACTAAAATGTATAGAGACCTAAAGACTAATTACTGATGGTCGGGGATGAAGCGGGATGTGGCCGAATATGTGGAGCAATGCTTGACTTGTTTGAGAGTAAAGGCAGAGCATCAGAGGCCGCATGGAAGACTACAACCGTTAGAAATACTGGTTTGGAAGTGCGAGCACATAACGATGGATCTAATCACAAAGTTGCCCCGCACTCCTAAGAACCATGATGCCATCTGGGTAATTGTGGACAGACTGACCAAGAGTGCTCATTTCATCGCCATTCGAGAGAGTTATTCCTCAGAAAAACTAGTTGATATCTATGTCAATGAGGTGGTGTCCAGGCATGGTGTAACAGTCATAGTGATTTCAGATAGGGACCTCCGTTTTGCGTCACGATATTGGTGAAAGTTTCATGAAGATTTGGGCACAAGGCTTCAGTTCAGCACCGCATTTCACCCGCAGACTGATGGGCAAAGTGAAAGGACGATTCAGACAATCGAGGATATGTTAAGGGCATGTGTACTCGACTTTGGGGGAAGTTGGGACATCTACTTACCATTGGCTGAATTCTCTTATAAGAACAGTTTTCACGCCAGCATTGGTATGCCTCCGTATGAGATGTTGTACGGAAGGAGGTGTAGAACCCCCATTTGTTGGGGAGAGGTGGGCCAACGGCCGGGCGGTACGGAGATAGTGCAAAAGACAACTGAGAGCATTCATATGATACGAGATAGGTTGTGTACCGCCCAGAGTCGTCAAAAGAGCTATGCTGACAAACGGAGGTTGGATTTGGAGTTCATTGTGGGAGACAACGTGTTACTAAAGGTGTCACCATGGAAAGGGGTGATACGTTTTCTGAAAAGAGGCAAATTGAGTCCTAGATTTATTGGACCATTCAAAGTGATAGCATGGGTTAGTAAGGTTGCATATCGGCTTGAGTTACCGCCAGAACTTAGTCAGATACATAACACTTTTCACGTTTCCCCGTTGAGAAAGTGTTTGGTAGATGAATCAGCCTATGTACCAATTGATGACATTTAGGTTGACGAATGACTTAGCTATGTGGAGAGACCGATCGCGATTCTAGAAAGAAAGACCAAGTCCTTAAGAAATAAGGACATCGGATTGGTTAAAGTGCAATGGGAGCATTGTAAAGGATCAGATTGGACTTGGGAACCAGAAGAAGAGATGAGAAGAAATTATCATGAGTTGTTTCTTACTTAGGCGATTTTGGGGACGAAATCTTGGTAAGTGGAGGAGAGTTGTAACGCCCTAAATTTCATAATTTGTATTATTGGCGTTAAGTATTGGTTAAGTATTATGTTGGTCTCTTATGTAGTATTTTTTGGACTCTAGGGGTTGTTTGGTAACTTAATAAAATCAGATATTAATAAGGGGGGAGAAAGCCCTAACTCTTTCAATTTAGTTGGCTTATTGATTAAGCTAGAGATAGAGAGAAATTCGGAGTTTTGACAGGATTTTGCAGTTGTGGGAGATCGGCCAATACTCCATCGTTAACCGTTGGATCGTCATGAAATTTTGGCAGTAGCTTCGCGACTCATGGTTCTTCAATGCGACAAGAGGGATTGATCATTGGAGGTTCCAGTAAGGAGTAACAACTGCCCGAATCTTACTGAAATTTCCAGAAAATCGATTTTTGGTGATTTGGGATTTTTGTTGTGTGAGACCAAATTCTTGAAGGATATCAAAGGAGAATCAAGTGTTGAGTTGTAAATCATCTTAAGGTATATGTTTAAACTCTTTTTGATTCTTGGATTATGTTTATAAGGGATGGAAGGTTTAGGTGGTTTAATGGTTGATTTGGGTGTTAAGCAATCTTGTGTTTGTGAGGTGTTTTAAGTGTTTTGGATGCATGCAAGATGTGTATTTCTTTTGTTTCAATATTTTGGGTCCAAAACACTGATTTTATAGATTTGGGATGAAAACCCTCGGATTTGAGAGAAAAAAAATCTCGTGACAGCAGAAAGCTTGGAAATTATGCGACAATGCCCCGCGACAATGACACTTTGTCATAGTCGCGGGTGGTAGTAACTCACTGTTTTGGTTTCGACGAATTTTTTCTTACGGCGCTGTTTTGGGATTTTCT
Organism: Carthamus tinctorius; assembly: GCA_001633085.1. NCBI lineage: Eukaryota > Viridiplantae > Streptophyta > Magnoliopsida > Asterales > Asteraceae > Carthamus > Carthamus tinctorius. The sequence goes on from LUCG01173092.1 coordinate 11,550, forward strand.
CAAGGGGCATTCCGTAAGGATTTGTAAAAGATAGAATTTAGTTAAGTTTGGTAGAAATTGGGGTAGTTTTACTAAGTCTAAGGCTTAAGGGTCGTTTATGGGATAAATGTTGATATGTTCTATGTATGTATGTATGTATGTTTATAGGCATTCATAGTTGATTGTTATGCATTGTGGAAGTGCTTGATTTTGCTATCATCACAGACAGGTGAGTACTTAACTTGTACTCCTTACGGATTATGTGTGTATGATTGTTTTTACATTTGATGATATGTGCAACTCTGGCATGTAAAGGGATGAAGTTAGGACTCATTGTAGTGGCAAGTGGCCACCGTGAGGACTAAAAGGCAGATGGCCTGGTAACAGTGTCAATTATGTTCCTTGATGGTACTGAGTCGTAAGGAATTGGTTAAGATACATGTCTAGTTTTGCTTATGTGTTTATGATTATGCATGTATGATTGGTATAGAGCATAGGTTGTGCTCACTAAGCTTTATGCTTACCCCGTGTGGTTTATATGTTTTAGTGACAGGTACCTCATCTAGTAACAAGGGTAAAGCTCCTGCTTGATGCTCTGGATGGTTAAACGGCTTAGTAGCTCAGGGATAAATGTTTTCTTAAAATATTTGAACTTAAGGATTTTTACCGTTTAGTTATTAATATGTTTTGAAGATCTTAAATTATTTATAATGATGTAAATTTTGTTTAGACCATGCTTCCGCTACCAACGGTTACTTTTATGTATGGATTTTATTTAAACTTTATGACTGTTACATCTCGGGCCGAAGTCATTTTTATCTTCAAAAAGAATGATCGAAACATGGTCCGACCACTTTCTTTCTAGATATTTAACCCCCAAATTCTCCCATGTTAGGCCAAAACTTGTTGTGATTAGGAATCGATCCAGTTTGCTAAATTTTAAACTGTCATCGCTTATTCTACTGAACTGTCTCCCTCCCATCGACACTTCCAAAGATGTAAATTCCTAATGAAACCATTAAATTCCTTCGCGCCTCTTTGATTCGTAGAAGAGTTAAATCTTTCACTCTTCCGTCGCACTTCGGTTAAATCTCCAAATACACACCAATTAATTTCGCTTCTTTCTATTACGGCCTGTAACCTATCCCAGAGGTCCAACCTTTCTTTTAGAATCGAAGGTCCATAGACGTTTATGAAGCCGAATGCCCCATCACAACCAATCCATTTTTCTGCTAGCACTAGAAAACAAGGATCCTTCAAGATGTTGTCGTAAACAAAAACCTTCTTGTCCCACACATTTAACAACCCGTCCAACTTGCCTATCGCTTCTGTGTGCACGAAGTCCATATCATCGTTTCCCCATAGATTACTAACCTGGCGCACGTTCCAATCTTTTATTTTGTTTCCTAGATGCCTAACAAAATTGGTTTCTCACCTCTACAGATCTCTCTTATCCAGTTTGTTTTAACAGCTGACCCAAGTCCTCTAATTTTTATGACATATATTATTCATATAGTCTTGCACCTAGTGTTCAATAGATAGATA
>LUCG01173122.1:0-14426 GCA_001633085.1 Carthamus tinctorius
ACAAGAGATTAATTCCATTTCTCCACCTCATTTCCATTTCTCTCCATTTCCATTTCCAATTCTATCTAATTCTTTTCTCTGTACCAAACACCACCTAACAGTTGAGCCATGAATACTCTTCTGAAATTAAGTTGGGTTCTTCCATTTAATGGATTTGATTTGATGTATATACTCATTGACTACATATTGTTTCATTTGATGATTATCCCTCTATAAACTCATTTCACCAAATATAGGTTCATTTGATGAATTGGGTAAACGAACAATTAAATTAATCATTAATTCATTAAATGGTGAATAATAAATTTATATTAACATATTTAATTCATTAATTTACAACCGTGGATTTAGTATTGTATGACTAAGATCATCTTTGCAAGGTTTATTAGATTCAAATGATAAATGTTAAAAATAATGATAAGTAAAAAATTGATTTTAACCCTTCACCCGGTCAACATTAGCAGCTTTGAATGTGAAACATCAGATAATTTCTTGCATGAGTATCTAGAGGATAGATGGGTAGTTTCCTAACTTTTATAAATAAACAACAAACAAGTTCATATATAGACTCGTAATTAATATATGAACTATATGTTCATATACAAACCTCTTAAATAGTTCACATGTGAACTATTTAATTGGTTCAGATATGAACCCATAGATTCATGTGTGAATCTAGTTAATTAGTATATATGTGAATCAATTAATTAGTTCGTATGTGAATTACAAAAGTTCATATATGAATCAATTAAAAATAGTTAATATGTGAATTACACAGGTTCGTATATAAATATATAAAAAATGCATGAATCAGTTAAAATAGTTAATATGTGACGCTTGTTTATATATAAATATATAGTTTATAAGGTGAGTCCTATACTTTTGTTGTCGCGGGAATGTGACCACTATGGGTGTGAGCGATAGGTAAGTGATGAGAAAAAAAAATATGATGTAAAGTTGATGTGCCAGTGCCAGTGGCAATGTGGTGGGTGTGATAGAAGGTGACCGCTCCTTGCACTCTAAGACTAAGGCCGTGTTTGGCAAAAATAAACTAGCTTAGCTAATCCATTCAAACATGTACCAAGCTAACTTTTTGAAACGATACTTTAAGTAGCTTTTTGGAAGCTTTTTGTAGCCTTTTTCAATTATACCCTTATTAATATTAATTATTAAATTCAAATATACCATTTTTGGTGATTTTATATACTCATAAGCTAGTTTTTGCCAAACATAATTTGTTCATAAGCTAGCTTATCAATCACCAGCTAGCTTATCAATCACCAGCTAGCTTATCAGCTAGTCTAAAGTTTAAAGAACCCTTCAACGACACCACGAAATAATACCTACGAATCACCTCCTCACCATTTTCTGCATCAACTTCACACACATCTTTAACAAAAATAGGTCTCTAGGGAGATCATCTATGCATGGATGGATTCTTGGTAAAGAAAGATTCAGCGATTTGAATATATAGAAACTACCCTTTATATTATTATAGTTTGCAGATATCGAGATTTCTTTATTAATTAGGTATTGGATTTGAAATATAGAAACTACTCTTTCATTTTCATTGGATGATTCTATTAAGACATCTATCTAACTACTATTTAGACACCTACCAAAATATAATCATTAGTTAATCATACGTTATTTCACTCATTTCATTTATTAATCATTATTAATGCATTAATTTTTCTATATACTAGTTATTATTTCTTACTATTTTTATATTTTTTTAACAATAAAAAGTTATTATTATTACTTTTAATATTCTTTATAAATCATCATTATATTATTATATTCATATNTTTAGTTTTCCTTATTTTAATTTAAAACTTAAATAATATCACAAACAAATTATTATCAAAAATTGAATTTTTTATATAGTGAAAATTTAAATTTCTTTTTTCAGTTATCATATTAATTATTTCATTCATATTATATGAATTGTAATTATATATTAATCAAAAATAAAAATAATATGTTTACATAATTTCTTCATATATCTTTTCAGTTTATTAGACCAACAAGTAAAATCGGTGCAAATAAAAATATTATAATGTGCTTAAATCAACACAACTAATTTAATAATATTTTTTGAATAAAAATAAAAATATGTTAATTAAAAAATCATTATTTTAAAAGTAAAATAATATAGAAATATAATTATTCTTATTGTTATTATTATTATTATTATGGTTAAGAATTAAATAAAAAATATTAACAAGTTAAAGACAACAATTGATATAGATGATTAGGTGTGCATTTAATAAGTTGTAAATGTACTTTTATTTTATTTACATTTTTAAAGCTGATTAGGTTTGAGTCAAAAATTACCATATAGATCTATAATATATAACTAGGTGTCTAAATAACAACGCCCTTTTTTATTTTATGTTAATTTTCATATACTAATTCAATAAACGTGTTTATTAATCTATAATTTGAAATCATCATAACAAAAACAAAGTTAAATTAACCCTCCTTACATAACTTTCCTACCCACATTTACATTTTTACTTTTCTTTTTCTTTTGGGACAGCAAATGCATTAACACGAAAGGGAAACTAGCAAGACACTAGCCCGAATACAACGAGAACCACGTTTACGTTTCATCACCACCCCCTAATTAGCGAAAACGATCAAGTTTCCTCAACACTTGTTTGCAACCATAGAGGAGGCCTACCACGAAAATCCAACGATTCTCGTGACTCGAAAATGGATCCGATTCCGCCGTCACGCATACGATAAACTCCGACATCTCCTCCACCTCCGGTCGGCAGATCACGGTAGGGTGCGTAAAGATCGTCCGTGAAATAGATACTATCGCCCTTCACCCCTCCACCCGCATTGACCGCGAACGAAGAATTAAACCCCACAAACACACTCTTATCCCCGAAACTCGTCACCTTGGACCACTTCCCGTCCTCTAACCCCAACACGAAACACCCGAACTTCTTCGTACCGTATGGTCCGTAACGACCGTATCCGTAATCGCGTTTCTTGTAATAACTCCGTTCACGCGTAACCATTAGCAAGCTGTCGCGATCCCATTCGACCATGTAAGCCCATTGGAGGCTCGAGAGACCGAACTCTTTTAACGGGAACGTCGAAACCCGATTCGAAGTTAACGATCCCGAATCTTCGTCAAAGATGTCGCATTCGTAGACCGATCCCGTTCCGGTCACCACGTAGAGACGTTTTCGCATGGTGTGATACGCGATGTCGAAAAGGTCGCCTTCCCAATTACGGGTTATTCGGGTCCAAGAGACGTCGAATCCCGGGCGGCAAAACCCTAGGGTTTTGCCCCATATGATTACGACACGAAACGAATTAGGGTTTGATGATGTGAGCACGGCTTTTCGCATGGATTGTCCGTAGTAGATCCACTCGTCTTGTTCGAAGTGGAATTCCTCGAACATGTAGAGCTTCGGGAGGTCGATTTGGGTGCGGGAAAGCGGGTGGAGGAGGCTGGCGTGAAACTCGGATTCTCCGGTTGCGATCAGCCAGCCGTGGGACGATATGCATCGTTGCCGGTGAGCATCCGGGAGTCGAAGATTGCGGATTGTGCCGTTGGAAAGAAGAAACCTACGATCGTGATCGTGATCTTTGGAATCTGAAAGCATCAGCATGGGGAACTTAGAAGGAAGATGATGAACGGATTCTTTATTTGTGGAAGATCTCCATGAGCTACAAACGGAAAGGAAGTTGATGAGATCATCATAGAATTGGAAATTTCCGGCGATCTGGTTTAGGATCTCCGGCAGAAGGTCCGGCCAGGTGGTCATTGTAGATGGTAAAAAGGTTGATGCTTAAGTGGTGGGTGATGATAGATATTGACAGAAATCTTGTTATTATGGAATGAACCTGGTACACGTTCAAGGTTGGATACATGCAAGAAGGTTATTTTTGTAATATTCTTTTTAGATTTATTTAGTTTTGTAAACATATGTGGGTACAATAAATATAATATTGATGTGTAAAAATATTGATGTTACTTTTAACTTTATTAAATTAAATTTTAAAGTTTTTTTTTGAAGGGTGTCCGGGCCAAAGCCCGACTAATCCCCAGACATGCACATAGGAAGGCTCGAACTCGGTTAGAACGCTATGAACCCTCGAGCGATAACCAATCCGCCACAGTACTGGAAGACAATTTTAAAGTTATTATATAATAGGGATGTGAAACATATACATGCATCTATGATTTTCGTTAAACTTAACAACCTCCGAGGACAAGAAAAATAACTTATACTAAATTAGTAAGGTTGTGTTTGGTAAAAATAATCTGGCTTATAATCTAGCTTATAACTTAATATGTATATCATAAGCTAGTTTTATTGAAACGTTACTTGGAATAACGTTTTGGAAGCTTTATGTAGCTTTTTTCAATTATACCCTTATTAATATTAACTAGTATACCCAAGATACCATTTTAGTCATTTTACATATACATAAGCTAGTTTTTGTCAAACATAATTTGTTCATAAACTAGCTTATCAATCAACAACTAGCTTACCAACTAGTTTGTCAAACACAACCTAAATCATCGGTTATCCTTGGAACTTGCAAAGGGAGAATAAAAGCTTCTATATTTCACGTTTGTTTTTGGAGTAAACTACAAATTTGGTCCCTAAGGTTTACACATGGCTTTAAAAATGGTCCCTAAATTTGAATAGCTATAGTGGTTATCCTTACTGTTTGATTTTTTGCTTTGAAAGCCATCGTTTATCGTTAACTTTTTTAATTTTTCTGTTAACTTAAAGTTTTTTTCATTTACAAGGAGACATATAATTTCGTTTAAATTAGAGGGGCCAAATTGTAATTTATTCTAATTTATATTAAAATAATATTATATTAATATAACACACATAATTATATGTGTGTATCGTTGTGGACCAAGAACTCTACAACCATCTCCGATGATAACCTCGAAATTAGACAACATCTCACCGACAACCAAGAACCATCTCCAACGACGAAGACTCGTCTTCGGTGTTATCTGCAACCTCCCTTCGTCTCCGACACCATATGCAACCTCCCTCCGTCTCCGACACCATCTGCAACCTCCCACCCTCCCCCTTTCTTTGTTAGTGTCCAGATGCATAAACCCCCATTGATTTATGCATGATTTCTGAATTGATTTTGTAATGTCGTGTTTCTGAACTGATTTCGTCATGTCGTGGTTTTGATTTTCTTGGTTATAGTAACCAGTTTTGATTTGGATTTTAGATTAGGTTTTGCTTTGGTTTTAGATTTGATTTACGTTGGATTTGGTTTCAGATTTGTGTTTAAGGTTTGCTTTTAGTTGGATACTAATTTAGGTAGCAGAAGATGCCCGAAAAGTATTTTGGTTTTTGGTCATTGGAATCGGTGATCGGCCGTATATATAGTTTGTATACTAAATATATAATTTAATATTTTAACAAAAAGTAATTAGAAAGGTTGAAAAAGACCAGAATACCCCTGCTACTTTTCAAATAGTTGTTTTGTTCAAAAAACGATATTTTTATGTTTGTTTATTTTTAGGAGGATGTTGGACATGTTGACCATATATTAAAACAAAGCTACTATATATACATATTATTTTGTTAAATCATTTAGTAAAGTTTACACCTTGGTTGAATTACTTTTCTATCAAAATCCTCTTGTTGAATAAACCCTATTGTTCTAAAAACACTCGGTCAACATAACGTGCCATGACTAAGGCTTGTGTATCATGTTACGTTAAGTCAAGACATGTCATGGCTTAATGTGCAATTTTCATAATATGATATTTGATTTTTTTTATTCTTTAATATCTTATTTGTTAGTTTTTAATATATAATCTAATTTAACTTGCTTATTATTATTGACTCATTGAGTAGCAACACAATAAAGCATATGTTTTTATACAAAATATTATATATGAATTAGAAATTTGACGTCATAAATCACATCTTTAAAACGCCACGTCTCTTAAGGGTTAAAGCTTGGCCTTACCGCCAAACTACACCTCACACCTTTTAGAACCTTGATAACTGATCATATTTTAAACACACAACTATTTAAAGAGGTAGCAATTGAGAATACTTTATCACTTAGAATTCCAATAATGTTGCAAATCTTCCCTTCAACTCACTCTTTGCTTAAAAAAATATTATCACTTAGAATTCTAATAACATGGCAAATCTTCCCTCTAGCTCGCCCTTTACTTAAAAAATATCTAGATGTATGATAAATAGATAGATTCAAAATATGAGAATTTATTTGATCTCAATTTCACCTTTTATACAAGAAAAGACGCATATAGAATCTTTTATCTATCATGACCGTCGTTACCGATTGCTAAAACCAGTCGTAAATATCTGATCGTTTTTCGATGGTTTACTGACTGCTCGTTTTATTTATTTCTTAACAAGTCGTCGAAAAACCGTTGAAAACAGTCGAAAAGTCATCGGTAACCCGTCGGTAAATGAAACAATCGGTAAAAGTCATCGGAAAGCGGTCGGTAAAATTCGTCGGAAAAACCGTCAGTAGCTTTTACCGACCAGGTTTTTAGCGACGCTCGTTTTGTCGGAAAACCGTCCGTAAAGTCGATTTCCGACTGTTTCGGATGTCGGTAACACTTNGGTTTGATGTTGTATGATTAACTGGTCAGAATTATTGATAACCATTGAGAATGAAATGGTTAAAAGAGGCCTAAGATACAAAATCATTAAAAGATAATCCCTTTTTTTGCCAAACAAGATTTTCCTCTTAGGCGNTTTCCGACTGTTTCGGATGTCGGTAACACTTTTTTTAGTAGTGTAAGCGGCTATTTGACAATTGTTGAATGATTTGATGTTGTATAATTAACTGGTCAGAATTATTGATAATCATTGAGAATGAAATGGTTAAAAGAGGCCTAAATACAAAATCACTAAAACATAATCCGTTTTTTTCCCAAACAAGATTTTCCTCTTAGCCATTGACTACCCTTTAGTGCCCCTAATTGAAGATTTGATTGTTTAGTATAAATAAAGTTCTAGTCCCTGAAAGTTGTTCAATTTAACAAATTTAATGTCTATATTACACTTTAGGAGGGTTTGGTAGAGAGATTTGAGAGGGGAAAATGGAATTCTCTTGTTTAGGAGAGTTGGCCTTCAATTTTGAGCGGATAACTGAATTCCTGAAGATTGGTCTATAATGAAAAAAGTAGAAAAATGCATCTCTTTATTTTGAGAAGAAATGCCGAGAAATGGTTCGCCTTTGCTGTCCTCCATTATTTTTTTAATATCCTTTTGAAAATATTTGGTACGTATTTAGCTTAATTTAATAAGGGAAAAAGTTTCAAAAAACACTCAATAAATTATTTCATTTTAAATAATAATCTTTGATTAATTTTTTAAATGAAAAATTCATTAAAGTCTCTTGTTTTAAATGATCAAGTTTTGAATATCTTTTTTAAATAAAGCATCAAACTTTCTAGAATTAGAAGGCTTATTCATCCAAATAAAATAATTAAAAACTTAGGGTGTGTTTAGTTGTGGAAAACTGTTTTCATTTTCCTAGAAAACATTTTCAGCAAATTGAGTTGAGTTTTCATTTTCAGTTTTCTATAAAAAATTTAGAAAACTTGTTTACTTAAAATGATGGAGTTTTCATTTTTCATTTTTAGAAAATAAGGTGTTGATGGTGGAAAATTTTTGGAAAATGAAAATGAAAATTGGAAAACTACCAAAAGTAGTTTTTAACTTACACTACATTTTGAAAAATGAAAATGAAAACTTTTTTCAATTTTTTTAGAAAACTATTCTAACTAAACAAGTTTTTTATATTTTCATTTTTCGTAGAAAATTTTTCTGGCAAACAGAAAATTTTTTCACAACTAAACACACCCTTAATCATTTAAAATGAAGAACTTTATTTGGTTTTTCATTAAAATTAATCAAAGGATTTTATCTTTCAAAAAGTTGGTTAAGTTTTTCTATTTTCCTCATAACTGTATAAGATGGTGTTAGCTTTTTAAAAATAAGCTCTTAAGTTGATCAATTCATATTATTTACTTTACTTTGATTTCCAAAATCTCTTTAACCTTTGATGTCTTTTGAAATATTAATAACACCTTTTTCCGATTACAAACAACACCTTAAATATTGTTCTGTTTGACCTCTACCCCCATTTTCTACTACAACTACCAATATGATTCTAGCCATTTCGCCCTTTCTAACCTTCAAACCCAACCAATCTACCTAACCAACCCAGCCATTGGGTTCATAGAAAATAGATTGGTTTGCTATCCACTTTGGTAGGATCACAACCATCTTATGCCATAACTTACTTGTATATGCTTCCCATATATCAACTGTGCCACAAAAACTCACCCAATCATGCTCCACATTCTCACTGCAACGGAAGATCGTCCCCGCTAGATGTTCATCCTTTAAAAATTCGACCTTCAAACGGCAAATGTCCTCCTGCTGTGATGTAGAAAGTGGCACCACTTTGATGGGTTCCATTTTGAATTCCGATCTCTGCAACTCAGGAGCCTTCCAATGGTAAAACTGAACCACCTGATCCAATTTTTTTTTTTAAGATTTAGAGGCTAAATTAGAAGTATTTCTTTGATAAAGGGTTAGATGTTCTATTTTCAGACACGCTCGACAAGACTGTTCATCAATAACTACAACTTAAACGCAACCAAAAAATTGTAACATAAGCTGTGAAATGATTAATGGACCTGAAGTAGATGTGATAAGTTGGCGAATTCCTTGTCAAATAACTCATTTCCTCGTACCACACGTAACGGTTCAAGCAGTATGTCGGAGAAATCCGAGGATGAATGATTTTCAGCAAGGAAACTTGCATCTTTAGGATAAGGTTTGTATCCTAGAACATGTAGTCTTGCAAATCGTATATCAAATCCCAACTGGTAAGTTGAAGATTGTTCAGGCGGAAACCAATACATGTTCTGTGAGGCTGGCAGTGGTAAGTAGTCGTTCGGACTGGGGTTGGAGCAATTAAATGGACATTTGGTTAGAAATGAGACGAGTTTAAAATCTTCATCGTGAGATTTATCCCGGCTAAACCACAATGTAAGAGTGAGTCGTTCTCCATTGGTGATCTGCAATCAACATAGACAACTTAATAAGGAACTAAAGGGAAGTGAATATCCACGCATCCGGGAACAGTGACGGTCACACTTGAAGTTCATTCCTAAGATGAAACGTAAAATAAAGACGATTGTTGGCAATATAATATATCTTTCATGAGCTTAATGTTTTAAGCCAAAAATCTCGTCAATTTTTATATCATGTCCTTTCTTCTCATTTTTGCCCAATGCCACGAGGCCGGTATGATTTGCAGTCTATGGACCAGAGAAGATAGAATATTGGAGATAGATACCTCTTCAACAGAATGAACATTCCGGCTGTCGGCAGTGTAAATCAGAACATCCTAATGAAATACAATAAGCAGAGAGACATTAGTGATAAAAAGGTTAGACTACCTAACAGAAAGCCATTGTATGAAAGGATCAAAAAAAGTGATAAATATGAAAGGAACAAGCACAACTTACACCAGCCATTGGGATAAAAGTTTTAGGTTCGCCATCCTGGAAGTGAAAGAGACCACCACCAAAATCCACACCGTAACTATTCAAATAACATACTGCCTTAAACATAGGAGGAAACAAAGAAGTTAAGAGAGCAACCTGGACAAGAACATCAATGCAATCACAGAGTTTTAAACATAAGTATTGTGGTGTGGTGTCAAGTGTTCAATTCACTTACGTGTGGCAAGAAAGGTTACTTAAACCCACAAAAGTAAGACACTATATCTAGAATCACTTTGATTGTACATCATGCAAAATTAAAGTTTGCATTAGCATTGCCCAACTGGGTACCGAAACTAAAATGGAGATGAAGGGGGTACCACAGGAGCCAAATATTATAATCAGTGTGATGAACACCAAAAGATCATCGTTATGAATTTAATAGTCGATAAATAAGGTCTAAATATTTTGAATGACATGCACATGACAAACGTTCAAGTGCGCACCGCATAGTCACGTTGCTTGAGATATGGCCTGTTATCATCACTATGCCAGCCGATGCTTGCACCTTTGCTCCAGCTGAAATTTGAGAGAGATTCAGAGAAAGAAAAGAAAATGTAGTAAATTCATTCTGAAATAGAGAAATCTCGCAAATTTCTTCTCTCACGTATCAAAAGTCAGTCTTAGTGTCTTACTAAGAAAGTAGTGTCATTTTACTATATATAAAATCTATTACTTGGTTATCTTGTTCCCAAAATACCATAATGTTACACTACTTGCCATACATCCATCTAGCAACTTTATATGAAAAGATTAAAGAAAAATCAATAGAACCTCTATAAACTAATATTCGTTAATTAACAAACTCTTTAAGATAATATTGTTTTCTCCGGGACTTGGACAAGTTGAGAAAATATCAATTTCAGCAAGATAATATATTTTCGAAAGAGCCTATAATCTATGGTCCCATTAGTATCGTAAAAAAACAAGTGTAAGTTACAAACATACCTAAGACAATTTATTGAAATTTGTAAAAATGTTTTTTTCTCTTAAAACTTAAATCTAGTAAGAGCTCATCTCTAACTTTTCTTATTGCATCCGAAAGTTCCAGACATGCTCTTAAGCTGCACCTCTAATCCTACAATATAAAAACTATTAGGGCCCATTTACGAAAGTTCCATACCTCTAATCCTATTATTGCATCCAAAAGTTCCATACATATTTTCAATCTCTTTGCACAATGCCCATTTACGAAGACTTCCGTTTGTAACCCTCGCAAGCCCAAGGAGTCTTGATCCACAAGATTGACCCTTTATTGATGGTCTAATAGAATGCATACATATCATAACTAATGGAACTACACTGCTAAAACTGGTAGGCCCCTCAATGTTTTTTACTCCTCTAAATCACAAATACTTTATATGTCTGAGATATTGCTTAATTTAAGATGCACCAAAGAGAGAAATAATTTTTTATTGGTTGAAGTTGTCTATGAGCTTCTAACAATGAATAGATTCGATTGACTAATTTATGCTGCATGCACCTTGCTCAATAGGTGCAGACCAGCACAAATGCATTGCACACGTAGTGGCCCATAACAATTATGACTGTTGCCGATTATTATATATGGCATATGCCTTGCTCTACCAGCATAAAGAGGATAGTTAATAGAGTAGAAACTAAGAAACGTCAATTATGAGTCATTTTCTTATCAAAAAAACAAATCAAGTAATACGAGGTATCGAAGCAAGTACAAATAAGTTACCAAATATCAAACTCTAAAGGCAAAATGTTTCCAAGTCATCTGATAGCTATTATGATCCAAATGGAACTTTTGACGATGGGAACTGGTTAATTTATGAGGCAAAAAGCAAAGGGCTGATAGATCAGTGTTACCTTGCATTTGTCACCTTAGTTACTTGTTTCTATATTGACTTACACCACAACACACCTTGACCTTGTAAAAGATGTATTTCGAAGCTATTTCGATAAAGAAAAGGTGAACATTAAAGAGAGATTCTACATTTCTACTATATACTTGAAGGTTTCTGGCACATGACATAGGTTGCATCAAAAACAAGACTCAGACACACCATCTGAACAGAACAAATAGCTGAATCTTTATTATAATACGTGATGAGGATGTATAGTGATTCAACATAGCTGATAATTCTACAACACTACTTACACACAGGACATGTATTACTATTTACTCATAGCAGGTGTTATCTCCATACAGGTGTAGAAGTGCAAAAGAAGTCCAAAAATGCAAGAAATTTGGCATGGTTTGGTTTTTCCACCCAGAGAAGAAAAACAAAGCAAACAAAGATCTGTTTCTTCACACAGGAAACTTCATGGTTCCAACATTTTCTTTCTTGTATAGTTAACACCACATATATTTAGGAACACACAATTCTAAATATATACTTTCAAGTTGCAATCACCCTATTTGACCATCCAAATAAATCCTAATGCTGTTACAACTTACAAGGCTAATATAGAAACAAATAAGATCAAGAACAGTAGCAGGCAGGACCAACAAACCTGATCAAACCAGTGAATTCGATAAAAAGCTCATACTCACAGCCAAAAAATTCTTCCACTTTCTCTTTGAGCTTCTCTGCCATCGAACAAATTCAAAAATTAACCTTACTGATACTACAAAAATACTTGCAAAACAGCTTCTTACACAATTAGAAAACCGAATATCTAATTGATTACCTCGTATAGGAATAAAAGGAAGAATCAGATGAGGAGAATTAGTGGCAATGAGATGAGAAAGCGTAGTCGAGAACACATTTTCTCTGTATCCGATCGTGCTGCAGCTCTTGTGTATGAATTCAAGCTCCTGCAAGTCGATGAAATCATGAAATTTATATTCAATCAAAACCCTAAACGAAAAAAATCATAAACACGCACAGGGAAATGATAACTGTGAAGCATTCAATATGGAGTGGATGGTTTCGGACCTTACAGAGATCAGGGGAGAGGAAATGGTGGAGGATGAGACGAGGATGCTCCGACTCCGCCATTGATGATGATACTGAGATAGATGCAACCATGAAAATGGGGGTTTCCCTAATTTACACACAGCTTAAGTTTGTTTTTTTGTTATGACATAGAAACCCCTGTTCATTTGTCTAATGACAAGATAGATCCCCTTGCTTTTATTCTTTCCAACATTTTCGACCTAGTCGGGCCTAGGGCGGGCTGTAAACGTGTCGAGATCTCAAACACAAAATAGAGCGAGCTTGTTTACGTTTACGAGCCAAGCTTTATAACACCATGTTGGACTTCGAAAACTTGATTCAGTTTTTCAAGTCAAGCCGAGCCATTCAAGGATGCTCTTTTTCAAGCCAAACATGCTCAGATATTTATTAATCGTACAATAAAAATATAAAAATTATCAACCTTAAGTCGATAAAATAAACAAGCATCAAGCTCGATAACTCATAAAAATTTCGAGCTCGAGCTCGACCCTTACATTGAAAAGGTTAATCGAGTTCGAACTCGATTAACCTACCATTCGACTTGACTTGTTTACACCCCAACTGAGGCTTTTAGACCCACGGCTTTTAGGATCGGATTCGTGAGACCATTCCAGAATCAGGAATCGAACTCAAGAGCCGGGCCCTGCTTTTTCTTTTTGCGTCTCTAGATGGATCAAGCTAAATTCAAGACGAAAGTCGAATGGTAGTATAAAACAACCCCTTTCGCTTTTCCAATTGGTAATGGATTAAATCAGCCTTTGGACCAACATACTCATTTCTGTTGATATGCCTTAGCTGATAAAGGGCACCAAATCAAACAAGTTTAATCATCAACCTAGTGATCGATCTAAATGCCCAAAAGACGATAAAATCCGCCTACATTGCTCAAAGAATTGATAATCACGAAGCAGAAAAGATCAATCTCAATTATAAGCAAACAGAAATTGCTCATATGTACAATGGCTACCACAATAAAATACACCACGAATTCATCATATAACGACACCTACATCCAACACCATGAATTAAAACCGGTTCCTAGACTTCATGGCTTCCATTTGACGAATAGCTAGAGCAGGATTTAAGCTTTTAGGGCATGTAGCTGTACAATTCTTTATAATCCTACATCGATACAATCGTTTGTCATTCTCCGTTAACGCCTCCAATCTCTCCTCCATGTAGTCATCGCGACTATCAAAGAAAGAAACAAAATCGAACAATATAATATGCCATCGGTCACTGTATATATACAGTGAGGAAAGTTCAAATGGAAACTCATTTTTCGTTGCCAACGTGAGGACAATCGAGAGTGTACCACGTGGCATATTTGGCCCATATTCAGTCTGAATACTGTATTACTCACCTTGAATAATGTTTCAGTCTGAGTAATACAGTAATTCAGACCGAATATAAGCCGAAGAGGACATGTGACGCGCGCTCTCCACTTTCCTCACTTTTGCGATCAAATTTGAGTTTCCTTTGAACCTGACCCTGTATATAAAGAAATTCAAAATAATCGGTACTTGTAAAATAAGATTACCTATCCGATATCCAACGATGAGCATGGAGCAATGCTGCAGGTCCATCAAACTCCTCCGGGTTCCACCAGTAAGATGGGCACGATGTGCTACAACATGCACATAATATACACTCATATAAACCATCTAGTTTCTTCCTTTCCACAGGTGTTTGCCTGTATTCTCTTCCATCCGGTGGCCCCTTCTTTGTCTTCAACCATGGTTCAATCGACCTATATATATAATATTCGACATTTTCAGCGATTATCGATCAACACATGCATGAGTTATTGAGTTATATGTATAAATTAAAAAGGATTATATATGTAGAGAAAGGTTCATGCGAGAAATATAACTTTTTAAGAAAACGTGAGGAGCAATCTTAGCCACTCATCCGGTCAACAA
>LUCG01173129.1:0-10366 GCA_001633085.1 Carthamus tinctorius
TACATACCCCTATTAGAGGCACCTCAGCCACTATCCTTACATACCCCTATTAGAGGCACCCCCGAATGACACTCTCTCATTGGTCCATCCCACCGCCCACCTAAGCACCCACCCCTAAACCCTATCATATTTGTCGCCGGGATGTGTTTGGCCGGAGCCGCTAATAGNACGAATTTTAGGGAGAGAATGGTTAGGAGGTGAATTTGATTTTTTTAAAATGGCTAAAATAATTATTTTCTCATTACATTGAAACTAAACAAATTTCACTTTTCTCCAAATTTGATAAAAAACCAACTTTAAATACATCTTAATTAATAAGCTTGCAGTAATCAAATTCATGTTCCCAAAATAAAAAATAAGAACAACGTTAGTTCCTCAAAATGGGTTTCTTAGAATAGAAACGAAACAAAAAACCCAATTTCATTTTTATTCAAATTTATCATATATTTATAATACAAAACAAAAAGAAAACCAAACATTGTTCTACTAGATAACGTGACATTACATGTATATTAATTATAAAGAAATTCTAGTAAAACGTGGTACAACATAAGTTGCACAAGGTACAACAAGTACAGATACAGATTTTCCAGGCGATTCGGGATCCGGTTTTCCGCTAGAAATACGCGCTCTCTAAAGCTTTCGCCTTCGCGCCAATACTTTCGGCTTCTTGCTTCCCCAATACCGAATAACCCCTCTCCTGAAACCGACAAAGAGTTTTAAGTTGACTGCTCAAAAGTCAAATATCGTTGACCGTAAGTGCAAAAATGAAGCACGATGTGCGGGCACATGTAAAAACTAAACCAAACAGATCCAGTATATTTCATCAGGAGTTAGGATTTGAGGGTACGATATACTGATATAGGGATGTAAGCGAACCGAGCTGCTCGTGAGCTACTCAAGATCGACTCGTTAAAAGCTTGAATAAAACGAGCCCGAGCTTGCTAAATCCTTGACGAGCCGAACTCGATCTTGAACTTTATGAACTTAAAACGAGCCGAGCTCGAGCTTGACACGCCTACCCTAAGATAGCTGTTTAAAGAGACAGGGGTTATTCCAAAATGCACAAAAAATCCCAATCCCCAAGCCCGGCCAGAAAAAACAAAGGCCTTGACTTAAAGCCCGGCAAGGGCGAACTTTTTTCAAGGCCCGGTCAAACCCGCAAAACCCCAGAACGCGGGCCTAAAGCAGCCTGATCGGGCCCTCTTTCAACTCAAATCCCAAACGGCCAGGGCCCAAAAAAGCCCAGGTTTGTTTTAGTTTACTGAAAATGTGCTTTGAAGGCCCAGGCACGTGTATCTCTTTGTAAAAGCACATTTACACATGATACATGTTTCTTACATGATTTTCAATGGTTATTGCTGAAAATTTATACGGTGGTGATTACTCATAGATCGGAAACAATAAACAATCAAGTACGAAAACAAGCGGGATATACCAGCAACCGCCATAAAAAGGGGGTTCCGTCCCTCTTCTTCAACTGCCTCTCGATCACTCCAATTGCTGCAACGCAATCACAAGAAAAAGTTCCGTTTAACAATAATAAAATAAAAAGAACACGAAAAATGTACACCGAGAATGACAGTCGTACCCTTGTCGGCACGTCCTGCATCAAGTAACATAACGAACCAAACTTCGTTAAAGACATCAAGTTGTTCACCAGACGCCCCAACCATCTACAAAAACACAATCTTATCAGAAATCATTTGATCGGATAGAAACCAATCTTCAAAACGTCTAATTCCCATTCAGAAAGAACGTAACTGCCAATTAAAAGATCAACCATGACCGGAAGAGTTCCCGAAAGAAGGAAGTTCTTAACACCTTACAATTATCTGCATCGAAATCTGGACCAAGCAACTCTAACGCTCGAGTGAAATCACCTCTCCCATACTCGTATGCAGCTTCTGCAAGCTAAAACCAAATAAAAATAGCCGTTAAAGAGTGTGCGAGTTTTCCTATATATAAATATATTATATAGTCAATTACGCTTTTGGTCCTTGTGGTTGCACCCACTAGCAACTCTCGTCCCTCTTTTGAACTAATTACAGTTTTGGTCATTGTGCTTGTCATTTTGCTTTAGTTTTAGTTACTGTGGTTGTCATTTTGTTTCACTTTTGGTCCCTATGATTTGCCACCCACTATCAACCCTCATCCCTCGAGTTAACGGATGTAAGTTAGTTTGAGCGACCAGAAGTGAGACAAAACAACCACAGTGACCAAAACTGTAATTACTTCAAGAGAGGGACGAGATTTGCTAGTGAGTGGCAACCACAAAGACCAAAAGTGTAAATTACTCTATTATTATATATTTGACAGAAATAAAGTTCGCAAGGAATTTGAAAAAACAAACCGTTAGTCCTCTCTGCATTAACTTCCCCTTCTTTGGATTCATTTTGGAAACCCTATGTGGTAAAAGAAAACGATCAGACAAACGAAGATGGTTCAACGATAAAACAGGAGAGAATCAGCGAGCAAGTTTTCTAACTTTGACTTTAATCCTTCGAGTAAATCTTGAGCCTCGGATGACTTGTCGGTACACGCTAAGGCCCATAATATCAGCAAATCAAGGTGCCACTCAAGATACCAAAAGGACTGAGAAAATTATAGAATGGATTAGATTTGATGAATGATACCCAAGAAAACGACATTTTCATACCCATTGTCCGAAAAAATTCGTTTTCAACAAGATTAACTATAACGAGATGAAATGACCATGTTGACTAACTCACTCGATTCGATAGATAACCTGCTAAGATCTTCAAATGGTCCTCAAATAAATGTATTTTGCCTCTTACATGAACCCGCAATAACAAGCCAACCGCATTCAAGTATACCTAAATACACAAACCACGATTTACTATAGAGCAAAGAAAGTTTGTGAAGATTGGAAAAGAAAGTTTTTTTAAAGTAATCTTGTCTTGGAATTTGCAAAGAGGTTGTTTCTGTTACTCACAGAAACAACTGCTCTACTCTTTAGGGCAAAGGTCGGGTCAGCTATCTTATCCCCCTGACCTGTAACACCCCGCCTACAATGACACAATATTATCCGCTTTGCCCTACTGGCTCATGGCTTTGTTTCTAGTGACTTATCGAGGACTTCCAAGCACACTTAACTACAAAATTCTATAAACCTGTCATGCTTGTGGCCCCAAAATGCGTTTTGTCTAGTAAGGCCAAAGGTTTACTTATGAACCCAGTATCACTCATGTCCATGGCGATGTGGGATTTGCCTAAGGTGTTACATGAGCCCACTTCCAGATGAGATATTCTGAGTTTGTTTGGTTCAAACAGTTATTTAACTTGTAACTTTTTTGTCATAAAGCAAAAAAGAAGAGGGTAATAACCTCGACAGGTGTAGCATCACTTCTATCCAACTCTTTCCAGATATGGTTGTCATAAATATCTCGGACTTTATCAAGGGGAGCATTACCTTCCAAGTAACAAAGAGCAACGTGCCACCAATTGTGAGTATTCCTATACATTACGTTCAAATCTTCATTCAACTAAGCATAAACATCATGACAATTATCAATAAGCTTTAGAGGTGGTGTTATGTTTTTTCTAGTAATAGTGGGTGTCCTGGCCATCTTGCACGCACCTCATCTAATCCCAAGGGTCCCTAAAGCTAACAGCCAGAGTGGCCTTGAGGAGACTTAAACTGGTGCCTGGAGGCCCAAGGGTAGGAACCCCAAGACCAACCATTTATTTGCCAGTTGAGCTGACCCTCAATTTTGGAAAGTAAATTCGTATGTAGTACATTGCATATGCTTACATGAACGATGATAAAGGGTCCCAAGATTTCGAGCATTCGGTCATGAATTCCACGGCTTCCTTAAATCGGCATTCGTATTGGAAGACATGGCACAACTGTAAAAGATGGCTAATGCTATGAGAATAAATAGCAAGAAACAAGCTCCAATAACATTTGGGTCAATGGCCTAGCAGTATTCGAGTTACCAATATATCCCAACCTCCTTCGAGGTCAAGGGTTCAAGTCACACCAAGGTTGAAGAGAGTGTGTGTGAGTTTTGCTGTATTTAACGAATATACTTAAAAGTTTTTAAAAAAAAAACATTCGGGCCAACTAAAACCATAGTGGAAAGTGAAATTACTTAAAGGGAGCGTTTGGTTAGAGGTATTAAGCAGTAATTAATGAGAATGACAATAAAAAAATTGTTTGGTTTCATATAATATAATGGTTTTATCCCCCCCAAAATCCCAAATTTTCATTCTTGATTAGATTGGGGGAATGACAACTCATTCTCATTTTCATTACCTGTCATTTTCATTTTCATTCCTCTGCTGGAACCAAACACCCCCTTATTGTAACTAGCGTTGGCAAGTCTATTAATACGAGCAACCTCAAAGATAAATGCTTCATGAATACTAAATGATAAATATGAACGTAAATCCTTAAACCAAACATATTTATGTCGTTTTATAATATCACATAAGATCAACTCACAGCATGTTGCGACCATGGATCTTCCTTATTGATCTCGAATCCCTTTTTGGCGGCTTTCTCAGCATCCTCCATTTGACCAAGCTCTAATAGAGGAAACGCAAGCATCCCGTATACGAAATCTTCTTGCTTATTTGCAGGAAGTACCTAAATACGATCGAGGAAACACAACAAAACCGTAAACGAAGTTTCTAACAATGTATCAAAAATGGTAAACAATCTAAACATTTGTTATTAGAAGATACCAAATCAAACCTGTTCAATGAGTTTCAAAGATAGATCAGGTCGACCCATGTAAAAACATAGAATTTGACCTCTCTTCAAAGACACCAAATCCTTAGGGAAATCATTCAATAGCTACAAGAGAAAAAAAACAGTACCAAATTTAACCTAAATTAACAAGATAAACAGAACAAATTATATTCAAATATGCTAAAATCAAACCTTGGAGTGCAATTCAAAGGCAACATCATCATCCCTATTGGGCGAAATCAAACAATTGATCGTTTCAAAAACTGCTATTTCATAAGGAGTTGCAAATTCCTGCAGCATAATGTTACAATTTAGTGCAAATCAACAAAATTCCAACATTGATTTTTTTCCTATTTTTGTTAATTAATTGAACAATTGAAGAAACTCGATTAATTTTGTAAATAACAGAAGAAAAAAAGCACATGAAGGCTGTGTTTGGCAAACTAGCTGATAGTTGATAAGCTAGTTGTTGACTAATAAGCTAGCGGGTAGCTGATAAGCTAGCTTATGAATTAATTATGTTTTGGCAAAAACTAGCTCATGAGTATCTAAAATGACCAAAAAGGGTATCTTGCGGCATAATAATCGATAATAATAAGGGTATAATTGAAAAAAGTTACAAAAAGCTCCTGAAACACGACTCCAACTAGCGTTTCAATAAGCTAGCTTATGGTCCATCCAAACATGGACTTGGCTAGCTTATTTTTGCCAAACACAACCTACATGTTTGGATGGACCATAAGCTAGCTTATTGAAACGCCAGTTGGAGTAGCGTTTCAGGAGCTTTTTGTAGCCATTTCCAATTATACCCTTGTTAATATTAATTATTATACACCAAGATACCCTTTTTGGTCCTTTTACATACTCACGAGCTAGTTTTCGCCAAACATAATTTATTCCTAAGCTAGCTTATCAGCTAGTTTGCCAAACACAGCCTAAACCACTAAACCCTAAGGGCTAAGATGAAATCAAACACACAGAAACAGGCAGTGGTGAGATAGATTAGTGTGAAAAATTACGAGATTGGCCTTGGCAGCGTGAAGAAGGGAAGGAGCTCGAGAAGGATCAGAAGAACAGCAAAAATGGGCAGCCAAAATGTTTGCTAACACACAATTAGGATCGTGACCGATTGCTTCCATTATCACATCTCTTCTTCTTCCATAGCTAAGCACCTTCAATGAGCAAAAACAAACAACAATCAATTTCCATTAAAACAAAAACTAATCAAATTGATTTATATAATTCTGACCTGGTGATAATAGGAGTTAATCGAAGAGATGCAAGAAGATGAAGAGGTGGTGATCTCGTAGCCCCATTTTTCCTCCATTTTTGTTCCTTGCTTTCCCATGGTCTGTGTGTGTGTGTGTTGTTGGTGTTTGATGATGGAATAACAATGGCGGTGGTTGCAATTTGGGGGTTTTTGGATAACAATGGAGGATGATGAAATCAAAGCAGTGAGGAATCGAATCCAGCGGCGGAATTTGTTGGTATTTGGAGATGAAGTGAGATCAGTTTATATCTTTGGATTGAAATTGAATCCCCAATTGCTGATTTTAGAAAAGAGTAGAGAATTGAAAATGAGAAGTTTGGATAGGGGAGCATAGAAAAGAGTAATCTCAATATTTTGGCTATGTTTGGCAAACTAGCTGTTAAGATAGCTTATGATCGATAAGGTAGCTGATGAATAAGTTACGTTTGACAAAAACTAGCTGATAAGATAGCTTATGCTTGTAAATGGACAAAAAAAAAAGACATGTTTGAAAATTAGTGGTATAAAACTTAGTAAGGGTATGTTTGGAATAAAAAAATAAAAAGTCTCATAAGTCACCAAAAGGTTGGTGGGAGTAGCTTTTCAAAGAGCTAGCTTATGGTCCATCCAAACATGTACCTGATTTATAAGGTGACTTATAAGGTAACTTATAAGTTAACTTATTTTTACCAAACAATGTCTTTAATGTTTATATAATTTTGTTCCATGTACAGTTTAATTCGTGTCAATCAAATACGATCGATACTGTTAGATTTGATTCAAGTTTCTTTAAATTCCGATCTTCTTTTAACATGTTTCGAGTGTGATATATTATAATATATGAGTCAAACGCCATCTAAGACATTTAAATTGTCTTTTTTCATTGATCGAGTCACTGGTTAATAGTTTTAGTGGTCACTTTTGAGGGGCCCCTGGTTTACTCAAAAACAGTATAAAGAAAAAGCACTTGTTCATAAGATGATGGTTCTTGAAAAACTTTGGAGAAAAATGGTTAGGATGTAAATTTGATCAACTGAAATGATTGTAGGTGGTTTTTCTTTGTCAATGTTAACTAAAGGTAAACTTAAGTTCCTTGAGTTTCTTTCCCCCTTCCTTCGAAAAGCTTAGTATTAGAAGTTACGTGATGTTCCGAAATTTAATCCACCTCAACCCCTTTTTGGTAAACCATAGAAAACGACATGGGGTTATTGGAACTTTGATTGAGAAAAGGGGCCCGTCTCAGGTAAGAATCAAGTCCAAAAAGATGATAGGGCTTTGCCCAAAGCCCGATCTTTGACATTTAATATGTAAATATAATGAGCAAAGCTCAATCATACATTCAAGCCCAAGTTCATATCATTCATTAATTTGTTTAAAGCCCAAGCACTAGACTTTATTAAGCGACATCTTTTTGAGCTTGGCTGCTATGTGGAACAAGTTTCCTTCTTGAAAGTTCCAAGGAGGGTTTGGTTCATCTATAACCATCAACTAGAGAAATGGACGGCTACACAGAAGATGTGATCCCTCCCTCTCGAGAAGTAACCGATTCGAGTCATCCAAGGCTACTAAAATTTTTCTGGCTATTTTTTAGGGTCTCTGAGATTAGTTAAGATTTGTGTAAGCTAGCTTAGACACTTGTTCTTGACCAAAAAAACAGTGTTTTACTTGAAACCAAAGAAATACGATTTGAATTATCTTTAGAGTTGAACTTGAAAAAGTAGATCGAAATCTTTTTTGATTTCGTCTATGTATGGAGGTGCTATGTTGGGGGTAGCGTTAGGGTACATGATGATTGTCTTGAAGTGGAAGAGGGAAACTTGAAAAACTTTTTATTCCTCTAATGTGGAGAGGAATGATTTTCACCCAAATGTATTATAATGATTAATTACTTTTTTGAAACCAAATATTATTATGCATTCCTTATTTGAACCAAACATTATCAATGTTCTAATACCCCCAATCAAACACCCCCTTATTTCATACAAGAATTTTAAGAAGTGAATGATTATTATTAGGTATTAAAAGATGTCTACGATTTTTGAAACTGAAAAAAATGTAATATACTAATCACCAACACAAATTTCGTTCGAATACCATGTGAGACTATTAATTATTTTTGGTCAGGTTCATCACACAAACTCTGATGGATCAGCAGGTAGAGGCACTCAATAGGTTGATTGTCACACCCTTATTTCCCAAAGTTGTGACTACTAACAACCTTCATGAAACTTAAACGATGACATGAACGTCCTACTAACCAAATGCAGCATAATAATATCAGACACATTTACATTATTACATTAGATTAACAATGTTGTCCAACTCCATCCCAACAACCAGACATAAAACTTTATCTGATCATTTAATTTCGTGCCGACGATTTATTATAATACTTTCATACAAATAAATCTATATATTTTATTGTTGATCATAGAAACTTAGATATTTTGTTTTTGTTAAATCAATTGAATTCACCTCAAGGCAAGATGTTGACCAATTTAATGCAATAAATGTGGTTGGTTGGAGGTAGAGTTATGGCATCATATGAATGAATTAAAATGCATATCTCCTGTTCAACTTGCACCATATAATTTGTTTTATGGTTTTTTAATCAACTTTTTGATTTTTTCTTACAAAAATATATACAAATTAATATAAAACAATTATAATATATGGTTTATCCAAAAAATTGGCATTTGACTTTTTTGATTTTAATTTTTGATGTCACATTTCACGATTTCTTCAACATATGATATAATGCATTTGTTAAGATGTCGATTGAAGGTTGTCAACAATTGTAATAAAAGACGTGGTTTTCAGGATAATTCATGAATATGACATTTTAAAAGGTATCTTATTAAAAGACTGATGAAACAATATTTCTTTAATTTTATTAGGTTGTCTAACTTCGTTCTAACAACTTATTGTTATATAGTAACATGACTTGTTAATTCTTTATATTAACTTAATGTTCTTGATCTAGGAGCGATCTCATTTTTTTCATCGGGTCCGGGTAGAGACCAAAGATCTTGAGTGACCGATCCGGCAGAACAACTCAAAAGATAAAGAAGTATCGTTAATTTCTTCAATTAGGTTTGTTTACTGAAGGGTGTTTAGGATTGCTTATTTAAACTCATCATTTTTTTATAATGTTGTCAACCAGCAAATAAGGAGTTTTGGGTGTTTGGATAAAAGGTTTATTATGGAGCCAACCAGCAAATAAAGAGTTTTTTAAGAAGTCAAAACCACTTAACTTTTTTACCAAGCAAGTAAGCAGATAAAGATAAGTTATTTAGTAATCTCCCACCCAAAAAAAATTGTAAGTCAGATTATGGATGTTCCAATAGACAATATTTTAAAAATGTTTCTTTTAAATAACTTTGAGGTTTTTTTTTTGGTTTTCAAAATAACATGAATGAAAAATATTGACCCTTGATTATAAGGTTATTTGTCGTTTTGCTTCTTTTACAACCATGAAGATACGTCTATTATCGAAAGCGTCATGTTCGTATGAGAACAATAACTAAATAAAATAATAAGAAGACTCCCAATCATATGTGATTTTATGCTACAATCACATATGATTCACGCAACTTTTGACACAACCTCAGGTCGCAAGCCACGACGACGCTAGCACACTCATGCTTTGACCATTAGTGTATAAACTCATGTCCAAATTTGGACATAATTTAACGCTTTTCGTGCTCTTTATTTTATAACTATTCTCGTTTAAACTTCCCATAATATATTAGAGTTTCTTTTAACCAAAAACCCATGTTAGTCCAAGGTGTTGTGGTGGAGTGGTTAGTGCACAAACTAAGGACATTTGTCAATTCCTTTATAGCTCAACGGTCGGTAACATCCTGAGGGGAACAGTGGATGGTATCCCTGTCTACTTGGGTTCGATTCGAGGAGGAAACAAGAGGCGACACCCCAGTTCATGGGTCGACCTTCGGGCCGGACATAGTCGAGGCTATGGGCCGGTAACGGTTTCCATGGTCGAGATGATTAGTCGGGTGCCCGAATGGATCCCGGATACCTCTTCGACTTCGGTCAGAGCGTGTGCGTATATTTAACCGCCGTCTAAAAAAAACCCATGTTAGATTTGAAAAGGCAATAAATAAATTTAAAACTTTGGTATTTATCAAGAAGAAAAATAATATCATCATAAAAAAAAAGGTCCTACCGGGAGTCGAACCCAGGTCGCTGGATTCAAAGTCCAGAGTGCTAACCACTACACCATAGAACCATTTTTGTTTATATTTATAAATAAAATATTTTAAATTAATAAAATGGTTATTTAAATATTAAAATAAATAAAACAATGAAAAATAAAGATGCACCAGCCGGGAATCGAACCCGGGTCTGTACCGTGGCAGGGTACTATTCTACCACTAGAC
>LUCG01173131.1:0-13409 GCA_001633085.1 Carthamus tinctorius
ACTCGGTTAGGGTGCTATGAACCCCCCGAGCGATAACCAATCCGCCACAGCACTGGAAGACAACATATCACCATATGTTTTCTTCAGCTTATATTATTCTTTTCACTTTTGGTCATTTGCAGCTTGTCTGAAGTTGGATATGTTGGACGACGTGCTAATAATGGGGTGCAATGCATGCCAGATCTTGTGCAGCCTCTGAACATAGAAAAGCAAACAGCATCATTAAAATCACCAGGACTTCTTTGGAGGCCCATGGGAGCCGTGGTTGAGATGCTTTCAAGTGTATCATGTATAAAGATGTCAAGAAACTATCATCCTCAAGCAACTGATACGGATTCATCAGTTCCACATGCTTTGTATCCTTCAAATTTTTATTTTTATCTACAGATTAACATTAAGCATTTATGTGACCGATGTACTTTATTGTACGTATGAGCATGTTTTCTATTTCTGTTGGGTTTAGGTGTTCCCCTAAACCCTATATCCCTGATGTTTCTTTCTCTTAGTCCAAAAGTTGTTTCCCTGGAAATAAATACTTTATGCAATTATTTTATTTTTTTAATAGAGAGATTATCACCTTGTTTGCCAAGGAATTGCACACCATCACAAACGTTATGCTAATATCATTTTTTTTGTATTTTTCCAATGGCAACAATTATTTGTGGTATCTTCTCTTTTTCCATACTGAGTATAGAAGCTTTTGTGTTGATGCATGAGCACGAAACAAGGACATGTAGGGAATTAGGGATTTTAAATGCCCATATGCAAACTTCCTTGCACTTGTTTCTAGCTGGCTGTGCCCGCTTCTTACACATTTCACTATGGAGATGAAATTAATTCTGCTCTTACAACTATATTTTTTCCCCTCTTTGTTTGACTTCAACTAAAAGCATACAGAGTAACTACTCTGGGATCTGAAAAGTCTGGTGGATCTGTTTATATGATGAACCTTAGCGAGCCATTGGAGTATGGTCTGGGCATTGCCATGCTGAGTGGAAGATTTGACGAGATCTCCAGAATCAAATCCACAGTTTGGACAGCGGATAGCAATTCAGATGGGAATCAAGCAGTGATTGGTAAGCTTTATGCTAATGTCCGTTGTCTTGCTTCTACTTGCTGATGTGTAATATAAAATTATATTTGCCATATATGTGCTTGAATGTTATTTGTCAACTAGTGCATGATAAAATTAAGTTAATAATGCCTTGCGCGGTGCTGGCCGCAATGCCAAGGTGCCTGAGTTGACTTGACTAGAAATTACTTTCAAACACCTGTTCTCTAATTTTCATGTTGGAAGGGTATTTCACTATTTTAAGCAATGTTGCAAAACTCGCTAGGCGGTACTCGAGCGGCCGACCCCTTGTAGCGAGTACTTGGATTAGGCAGGGAGTACTCGGATTGGGATTTTTTATTTATAAATTTAAAAATTATACATATATCTTGTTCATAAATCATAAATAATCAAATATAAAGATAGAAAAACACAAATTGATTCTAAATTGAACTATTAACATAGAGGAGATTTGATTCTAAGTTAAACTATTAATATTTAATATAGAGGCTCTAATGTATTATTTGATATAGAAAAACACAAAAAGCAATCAAACAACAATTTTGGGTCAAACAGCAAAAACCCAATAAAACAACATACTTTTGATCTGATAATCGAATAGCAAAAACCCAATAAAACAGCAACTTGAACACTCGATTGTTGGTCAAGATCGAAGGTATTTTGTGTGATCGATTGAAAGAATAAGAATAAGAAGAAATTGACCGAAAATTCAACCAAAATCGAAAATCCGGCTTTGACCGGGTATCCCGAGTAATCGCCGAGTCGCCCGAGTAGGACCGAGTAGCGAGTAATGTGCGGATTAACCACAAATCGCCTCGGCCTAGGCCCGAGTAGCGAGTAATTGCTGAGTACTCAGCTGCCTAGGCCGAGTTTTACGACACTGATTTTAAGCACTTGCTTCTGTACCCATCCCAAGTATTAGTCCGCATCCTCATTCCCATTAGGGAACAAGGATCCCCATTGGGGAATTGGGGGCTGTTCTCGTCTACACAAATTAATATTTTACCTAAATATCTTTTGTATATATTAGATATAAATGTCAATTTCATACTTAATGACACATCATGCTAAAAATTTGAACCACCAAGTTTTGATTGTTGCATTTGTATAAGAGTAACATCAAATGGACCTAGTTTAAACAGAAATATGTTAGTTACAACACTTAATGATCAATTTTATGTAACCAAGTTATATCACCAAAAGCTTCTCCATGAACAATCAAAGCAGTAATGAAATTCCTTTAACAAGTTTCTATTATCGAAAATTGGTTATATTTATATATTACATATACTTTCTGTTTCTCATTTTTTATATAATATTATATATAAAAAATTGGAAGCAACGGTCAACTTGGGGATTTGCCATCCCTGACCCCATTCCCGTTAAAATTTATTATTGAATACTCAGGGTCGGCTTCAAGGGTTAGCCCCATCCCTGGCCTATTCCCGGTTTATAAATTCTGGGATTTCCCATCCTCATCCCCGGTCAACTCGGTGATCCCCTGGTCAAACTGGGTTTAGTATTGGGTTCGCCATCGATTCCAGTTTTTTCTTTGCATTTTCAGCAATATGCAAAGCAAGATATTACACCTTGAAACATAACCTTGTTGAACAAAAAAACTGAATTCCCCTACAGTGGATGAATGGGTATGCTATGGGACAGTCAATCCTCTCGATAAGCGGACCAAAACTCATTGCCTTACCGTTTGGCTACCTGCAGATCATTTTGCTGTTACAGACTTGAGCATAAATTGTCTCACCTGAACTAGAATCAGAAAGTTTAAAATGATGGAAATATTTATAGGTTACTTTATGACAAGGTCTGTATCTAAATAGCACATTAAGACATGTGATCATAAATAGTGATACTGCATTATGTAGCTTCTCATTAACCCCCTCCTCTTTCTTGGTATACGTTACTGTACCATTATATGTTTAGTTGAATACTCTGTTTTTTCATGGTCTCAACTTGTTTCTTACGGTATTGGAAATTCTATTCAACAATTAAGTTGGGACAACAAATGGATGGACAATCCTTTCACTCATCTAGATGATACCATGCCTTATGCAATAGCCTCTCGTTCATTGTTGGTTCGAGCACGATTGTCTTAGAGCCACTCCAAACATCTTTTACTTGCATGCTTAAAATGTGAAAACATAAAAATTTGATGCCATGTTTTGAGTCCTTTGTCTGGCTTGGAGGGCAGGGATCCCAACCCTACTATCATCATGTCTTTGCAATGTTCAGTGATCTGTCTCTTGAATTATAATCTGATCCTGCTTGTAGGATATAGATGAAGTATTTTTTTGAGCTGCATCTCCAAGAATTACCTAAGAACACCTGCTTCTCATATCGATACATTTTCGTTACATATGTTCCTTCCTTCTATTTTTTATTGTGTGTCTGAAGCAATAAATACCTCTGTTCTACATAAGTGAAGTGATTCTATGGGTATTCAATTAACGATTTTGCAACTTACGGTTGGAAGGGAGAAAATGATCGACAGTGTTCCTTTCTTATGAAGTATACTCACTATTGACCTTCTATCAACTACTCCTTATTGTCCATAACTTTTGATATGCCCGTCAATCTATTCAGCGGTTGAAAAAACAAAAACAGTACATCAAGGCAAACAATGATTTACTTCTGTTGTCTAGTATAAATAATGATGACATATTGGGCTGTCTCAGTTGTTTATTAAGGCTTTACATTCTATTGCATTCGAAAGTAAAGCAGTATGATATAAGTCAAATTTGAGGATAACAGGGCCTTTTATGTCTCACAAATGGACTTGTGATTTATTCTTCAATTTTTTCTGCATTGGATGTTCAAAAGCTATTGTTTTTCTGAAGATCTTTTATATAAGGAATGTTTCTAATGCAACTTCCAAAATAGCTTTTATAGTTTGCTTTTATTAACATTTGGTTCTTGTTGTTGCTCGTTTACAACTTCATTCTAATTAAAGAATGTACTTTCTTCACTCGTGAATGGGCCTTATTGTTGATGCATATGCCACAATTTGTTTTTCTCTTTTGACAATCACCTCGTTTCAGCATCGTGTTGTCCTTTCCTCAACGTGTATCCACTTATTGGTCATCATCAATGCAATTTCTTTACATCTTTTGTAGGCACCAATATTGGAGCTGCCTTGGTACATATAGAATCTGGAAGAAGATCCTGGATATGCCGTTGCAAGAGCGATGTTTTGTCTTTGCAATTTGATTCTTCGGTAAGGACATGAAATAATTTGAAAGAAATGTATATGTTCTGTGTTTCACATATACATTTTCATTAGTAGTTTTAGTAGTTTTCTGACTCAACTTGGCTCAAGTTTGACTTGGCTAGCTGAGTTGACATTATCTTCGAGGTCTATAACTTTTAGTTGTCATATCCTTCTTGATGTTCATAGTTTTGATTTTGTTCTGTTGTGCATCTAGTATTACTTGTAAGGCAATAATATTAGTGCTCTTGCTCTTCTAGACTGGCAAACTTAGCATAATTGGACTCTATCATTTGTCTTATGTTGGGCCACTTTTACCACCCCACCCCACACATTTGAAAGTATATCCGTTTGACCATTTCACACCTCATGGAGTACACTATAAGATTAAGAAAATACAAAACCAAAAAGAAGAAAATTAAGGGTCGCATCTGTATACTCTGTTAGAAATCTATATTTAATTTCATGAAGAACACTTGACAATTATAAGCTATTATTGTGTGGGTATATGGATGTTGAGTTTTTTTCTCTGAATGAGAGAACAAGTAAACTCATCTAGGCAATCCCAAAGGGCTAGCATCTCTTGATGATCACTCAGTTGGCATATATAAGTCAATATCAGACAATCTATAACATACATTTATAACTCAATAAACCTTGGGATTACAAGCTCTATTTACAAGCAATGGAAACCCTACCGAACTTGTGGAACAAGAAGAAAGCTTAAAGACCAAATTGCTTTCTATGTGTGTGTGTGTATGTAGACAATTTACTTAATTGTTTTTTTTTTTTGAAAGGGTGTCCGGGCCAAAGCCTCACTAATCCCCGGCAATTTTGGGGGCTAAACATGGCCCCACTTAAATGTCCCCAAGCATGCGCACGGGAAGACTCAAACTCGGTTAGGGCGCTATGAATCCCCCGAGCGATAACCAATCCGCCACAGCACTGGAAGACTACTTAATTGTTATGAACTACCTTTCCCCAATTATAAAAACAAACTAAGCTTACATGAATCTAAAACACCGACTAATCATCAAATACAACCAAACTGTTATCTTATTGTTTCTTGCTTTAGCATTGTTGTCAACATCAGAGAGGGACTTCAAAGCATACATAAGCAAAATTGCTAATGGTGATCAGCATTTTCTCCAAGCCCTTATCTGTGTAAGATAGTACCAATGTTGTTAAAGGCTTAAGGCGCACTTAATATCATACAAGTACAAGTGAAATGCCCTTGCTTCCATTGCTGTCACTGTGTAGTGTGTAGTCATGAAATTCATAACGAGTCTTTGTTATTGATGGGTAGTTCGTCAAATCAGAATGTTCCATGAATGATTTACATCTCTCCCAGTGGGCAAAATAACTTCATGAATCTCTTGTTGCTAACCAAAAATCAACCCCCTCAGCCATTTCTATCTTTTCTAGCGATAAGGTGATACAGACAAATATGACATGATGTAATAATGCCATATCTTCCAATCTGGCTTTATGATGTTATGAGTGGAACAAGTTCAACCACACAGAATCATACATCTAGGATACTGTCTGTGAATGAAAAAGATCTGGGACACCAGAGAATTCACTTAAGTAATTCAAACAATGTTATTTTGGTTCAATTTTATTCTGTCCGTTTCACCAAAGGAGGCCCTAGAGGATGGGGATTAAATCTCTAGGGGTCTTTTCTTACATTTAGAGCCATATTGATAGCACACAATCGGTATAAGCTCATAATCCTAGAACTAGTGCAATAATGTTCTAAAACCACGTAAGTATGCCTCACTTTTTTCTCTCTTTTCATGAAATTCCAGCTGTAAGTGGGTAAGCAACTAAGCATGACTGTGCTGAATCTTTTTTGATGTATGAAGTATTCTCAATGATGCCAAATATTTTTTTTTCATTAATCCTAAATGAATCACAAAGACATGGATGCCAAAAATTTTAAATTATTGTTTAGCTATTAGGTTGTTAAAGTTAATGCGTAGTACATGATTATAAGCTTTCACAAATGCATGTGAAGTTAGATTATAAACCTTCTCTGTTCTTCCAGGGAAATATTGTTATATGTGGACTTAGAAATGGAGCTATTGTGACGGTCGATACTCGCCAGAAACCCGAAGACTTGCATGATAGGCTTCCTAGACATCAAATTCCTTTTCCATCTTCTAAAACAAGCTCATCTTCAAGTGGAAGAGGTCAAAAACATGAGAAACAATGGTTTGAGGTAACTTTTATTTCTGAGAAATTGAATCTGCTTGTCCTTCTTTTCCATCTTCTAAGAACTTGTAGTGGTCAAAACTCAAAACCAGCTTCGCTTTGATAGATTGTCAAGAAACCCATATATTGCAGAACTTGTTTCTTTTTGGTTTATATTGGTTGACACGTCTTTAAGAGCTCATCCACGGCATGTACCATGTATTTTTTTTGGAAGGGTGCCTGGGCCAAAGCCCGACTAATTCCCGGCAATTTTAGGGGCTAAACATGGCCCCACTTAAATGTCCCCAGGCATGCGCACGGGAAGACTCGAACTCGGTTAGGGCGCTATGAACCCCCCGAGCGATAACCAATCTGTCACAGCACTGTTGACCATGTAACATGTATTTTATGTGGTATTTCATTAGTATAATTTGAATGTGAAGTTGATGATTGCAGCTCATGGGGAACATCCATCACCCACAAACGATCTTTATGCCTTCATCGGTTTCCTGGTTGGTGGATAGCCTTTCAAAGTTTATTGATATAGTTTTCGCCTTTATGCATGACAACAGCTTTTGTTGGTTGGCAAATTGCAGCTTGGCAGCACTTAAGCAGTACGATCAATATTTCTTGGCCAGCTCCATGGATGGAACGGTATTTTCTTCATATTTCTCACTTTAATTCTGTATGGTTGCTAGTGTTAGGTTTGTAAAGTACCGTGTAGGAAAAATAATATATTTTCGTCCTTGCTATCTGACATGCTATACGCTACTTGTTGACTTGTGTAGGTGAGGCTTTATGATCATCGGTTGACTCAAAGAGGGCCTGTACAGTTCTACGAAGGAAATGTTAATTCTTATACTCGTGTACAGATCGGTGTGGACCCATCGGAGAGATTTTTCATGTCAGGTATCTTGGTAAAACTGATGTGTTTCTTTCAACTTCCGTGGTGATTTTACTTTACATTTAACCAAGGTCCAAAATGGACGCGACGTTTTCCAAGGTGTGACATAAAGCGGCCAATTTGTATGTCATATAAAATTATAAAACATATAAACATACATATATGTTTTATATATTATTCTAATCAAACAATGATATCAAAAAATGTCCATTCATACTAGAACAAAAATCATATAGATTATTATCAGAGTAAACTACACTTTTGGTCCTTAAGGTTTATTGATTTTTTTGAAAGTGGTAACGAAACTTTCATAATTCAAAAAGTGGCTCTTTCTGCATATCCTTTTCTTTTTGCCTTATTTATGTGAAAACATAACATTATAAGGACCAATTCTACAAATTTTCTAAAAGCCACATCTTTTTCCTCCCCACCCTCATTTTTCCGGTGATTATTGTTCCACCCCACCATTTTTTTCGGGGACTCTCTTTCTAATAGAAATTTGAACTTTTCTTCACAGCTTTCTTCTTTCTCTTTCATGATTTTCTCATCTTTGTGTGGGTTTCAATGTTTATTTAATTTGATTCTAATGACCCATCACACAACTTTCCTCTTCCAAATCCAAATCCAAAACCCCTGTTTCTCATCACCACCAATTTCCCACCCACACGCCACCTTTATGTATGTATGTAAGTAAATAATAGGGACGATAGCCATGATAATTGCTCCATCTCATACTTTACTAATTAATTCCTTTGGTAAGCTTTTGAAGACATTGATAATGAGATTGTCATTGGTGACAGAATGCATATCAGGTTAAGAAAACTATCCATTAATCAAAATCCCCTGCACTCACACACAACACACACATCATCAAGTCAAATAAATCTAACTCAAGATTCGCGGCATATTCCGATGAGTGGATATAGGGAAGGAATTAATTAGTAAAGTATGAGATGGAGGGAGAGAAGTGCAGAGAAATTGATTTTTGTTTTACACGAAAAGAGGGGACGGGTGGTGCCGGAAAAAAGGAGAGGAGTTGGGTGATGGGGTGAGGCCGGTGGTGTTGGGGTTCACCGGAAAAGGTGGATGGTGGTAGTGTGTTCACCGGGAAGGCAGGGGCACCGACATCAAAACCCACTAAAAGAAAACCCACCAGAGATGGTGAGGTTTGGCCGGAGGCACCGCCGAATGCAAAAAACGGGTTTGGGACGATAGTTGCTTTATTTTATATGTAATATATATACATACACACACACACACACACATATATATATATATAGATAGATAGATAGATAGATAGATAGAGAGTTAATTACAAGAGGGTCCCTACACTTTTGATGCTTTATACTAAAATAAGAAAAATATAAAACAATTGCAAAAGGCGGATAAAAACATGGTTGGACGATTTTGCCCCTAGCTCTAACAGAGCTTTTTAACGGAGTTAGTGCTTAGGTCCCAGTTTCAAAGCAAAATCCAAACCATGAGAACCACTTTTTGAGTTATGAAAGTTTAGGTACCACTTTCAAAAAAATCAGTAAACCGTAAGGACCAAAAATATAGTTTACTCTTATTATTATAAAAATAGTTTTTGATTGAATATAAAAATAGAACTTAGAAAGATAATTTTACAACCCTGTTTTTAATCGTTAGACCATAACGTTTATGAATTCCTAAAATTATGAGTAATGTGGTTAGGTAAATTCATAGAAGTGGAAAATCTAAAAGTTAAAAATGTAAAAACACAAGATAAAAAATAAAATAAAATAAATATTTTCTCTTTGAAAAAATTCACGTCTTACAAAATACGTGCACGGGCGTGAGTCACGTCTTACAAGAACGCTACAGGTCATTTCGTAAGGGCAGAGACGTGTCTTGCACCGCCATGGTGTACCTTTCTGAACACCGCTTTTAACCAAACAATGTATTAGGTGGAGAAGATTTCTGCTTGCGGGTCTGGAGCATCAAGTCAGGCGAAATGTTATA
The DNA here is from genome assembly GCA_001633085.1 of Carthamus tinctorius. Classification (NCBI taxonomy): domain Eukaryota; kingdom Viridiplantae; phylum Streptophyta; class Magnoliopsida; order Asterales; family Asteraceae; genus Carthamus; species Carthamus tinctorius. The sequence goes on from LUCG01173131.1 coordinate 9,373, forward strand.
TGAAGATAAATTCATGAATTCGGTGCCCTCAGTTGTCTGCTGGCCACGAGGTGCTGCTTTTTAATCGTCATTATGCATTTGTAAACATTTCATTATGTTCATTTTCATTATGCCACTTTACCCTTTGGAGTAGAGGTCAGGTCTGCATACATATTACCCTCCCCAGGTCCACACTCCCTGGTTTGGTTTGGTTTGGTTTGGTTTGGTTTTTATAATCTTTTTTGGTTTATTTATTTGTTATGGATTTGCAGGAGTCCATGATAGCAACAGAAGACCTGCAAATCATTTTCCAGGGGCTTGGTTGGGATCTCAGGAAGGGATTTTTTATGTGAATGATTTATGACCTTCAACTAACCTAAAAGTCAAGAAAGAATCAGCCCTTTTTCAGTTTTGAATTTCCATTCGGCAATTGGTTTCTCTTAAACCGCATGATGCCAAGAATTTCATTGAGTTTGCCAACTGGTCTTGCGGTTGGATTGAGACTGTCAAATGATCTTTGTTCTCTCGTGGCAAGTGCTTGGTCAATATCAATGAAGATGGTATTTCTACTTCAATGGCATCGAGAAGAAAATCACTTCCTGTAAGTTTTCTAGGGTTTCTAATGCTTCGTTTGATGGTAAACACTAACAGTCAACACAGGTCTTTAGTTGTTGAATATATATACATCATATATGATCATGAACCATTATAGGAGTTGGTTGTTGAAGGTTTGGTTCCCCTTTAATGTTTTGTCGTCCCGAGTATTTCCTATTTTACGTTGTGTGCCACCATATATATTTTGAATTATAATAAAGATTCAAGTTTTCTTTGGTAGAGTTGGTTAGTTCCTTGCTTTTCAAATATGAGGTCTCATATTCGAGTCTACTAGAGTCATTTTCTTAGGTGTTAAGCTTTTAATTTCAAATTTATTATGATTCTAAAAGATTTGCCATAACAGGACTCGAACATGAGATCTTACATTTGAAAAGCAAGGAACTAACCACCAAACCCGTATTGATTTTGTGAAAAATATCTCTATATTTGTTTTTTATAGTCAAATGGTGTTACCATTTGAAAGAAATTCTAGGTCCGCCCCTGTTTATGTGGGATATATGGGGGTTGTTTAGTATAGAGTTTGGCGTATGTTATGGTGGCTCCCAACTCTTTAGGGTGGTCGAGTTTCCTAACTCATTGCAGGATATGTTCAGTGCAGGACAACTTGCGGATATGTGGTTGTAAACTTGATCTTGCGATCCTCAGCTACGGCATTCTACATAGAAGATTGGGAATTTGAGCTTAAGTTGCATCCGATGCTACATTTTGAACTCAGCTCCCTTTTCCGACTCCCGTTTTATATATTACAAAATGCACACACACTCCTCAACTTTTGATGACATTTGAACCCTTAGACTCCAAAGATGGTTGGGATCTACTGATAATCCAGGTGCTATGGGGCCATTCCCTTCTTTTTCATGCATCACATCTCTTTACCCTTCATAATGAAGATCAAGTACATGTAGTGTGGCCTGATGCCCTTGAATGGAAGAAAATAACCATCTTTGATTTTGAAATGATGGTTTTAGCCAAACTAAACTTGTGGTACTTTTTACAGTTTGTTAGCATTACTTTATTGTATGTCAGTCTTAGTTGTACTTGTTTTCAGTTCTTGGCAACCTTGATGTTTCCTATGTTTGATTGTATGTCAATCTTAGATGTACTTACTCTTAGTGTATGTATCTGTATTTGTTTCTTGTTTACACATAATTTATTGCTACCAATCACAGTTGTTTCTTATTATTTTTTGCTTTTGTATGTTTTGGGGCATTCATGTAAATGATGTTTCTGCCTCTTGTAGAAAGAGGTAAAGTCTTTGTACATCTTGCCATCCTTAGGCTCTATCTTTGTAAAACATGTTGGGTTTAGTTCGTTTTATTTGTTGTTTAGCTTTGTCTTGCACATTTCTTTGGCAAATTGTATTATAAATAAAAAATAACCTAGAAGCATATTCATTATGAAGCATGATGTCATAATACTAGAGGTGAGCATCCGAACTGGGTATTCGTCTTTGGAATCGGAACCGCTTTGGGACCGTCAGTTCTAAAACTAGAACTGATGTGATTGGTTTCGGTTTCGATTCCTAAGTTACAAAATTGATTAAGACTGGTTTTAGTTCCGATTCTCAGTTTTTTAAAACTGTTACCTATCGGGTAAGTAGACCGGATACCTAGAATTGTTGGAAAGCCATTGTGTTTTAAATAAAAAATATTTATATAGATTATAGAAATATAAATTATGCAAGGTGACATTGGCGGGCTTAAGACCCCAATTTTGACCGAAAATAAAAGTATATATTATGTTCATTGTTTTACTTATCAACTTCAACTTACTCTTGCTATTGTAGCAAAAAAACATTCAAAGATCTCTGATATCTTCTTCTTATTAAACGATGTTGTGAATGTTGTTGGAGGTTTATCCAAACGTCGTGATATGCTTCGAGAACAAGCTGTCAAAGTTTTTGAAGCACTTAATTTCGGTGAAATCCCAAGTGACCGGCCTCAATCAAGAAACTCCTCTTATTAGAGCAGGTGTGATACACATTGATTATTCAACGTGTTTTGTACTATTTTACATCTTTTTGTAGTTAATTTTTATTTTATGTCCCAACTTTGAAAGATGTTATTGATAGCGGAAAACTGTCCGTGCCACTCTGTGGCCACAATATCACCACAATGAGGATGCAGGGATACACCGACAATGGGATCGCTATAAGTAATAAAGTGATAAATATATCGAGATCGTACCCACACGGATTGGTTTTCAAAATTTCGAATACAGAGTTGAGAATACACTGATTTCAATTCGAGAAGAAGAAAATATTTTTGGGTGATTTATAACAGTTAAAAAGAGAAAATTAAATTAAAGCAAAGGGNTAGGTAGTATAAATGGTTAGAAACTTTACGTCATGGAAGTATTTATAAAAACTCAAATCTCTCGAAACTAAGTTATTATAAAACATGTCGTAAAGTTGCTACAAAGCCATCGTTACTATCAAATTATAATATTGCCGGTTTTACTAAATAGACTTTAAAGCAAATCTCATTCCACTGAATATGTGGATTTATACCCAAGTCTCCCTGTGATATAAATCCCAACCGACTTACTGAACCTTAGAAAACCATACAAAACCCGCATCTCTGCGTGGTTATCAAAGATTCTCTCAAACCTTTGTGCATCCCATAAATCGTATTTCGAATCCGCCCATCTCTGGGTCAAGATCTAATATTAACACATCAAAGTGATCAGTTTATCAGCATTGAGATGAAGCTTCGATTTAATGGGACCAATCTTAAGATCCAAAAATAACGATAACACCCAAGTGTTGCCTACACGGTCTTAAGATGGACTTACACCCACACCCGTGAAGGGGTTTAGCCTAAAATAAAAGACATAATAAATACTTAACTACTTGCATAAAATTAATGACGGAATGTAAAGTACAGTACGGGAAATTAAATACGAAAAGCTTAAAGACAATAATTAAATAAAGCAAATAAAAAAAGGGAGTAGAAAGAACACCTTAAGCTCCTCCATGAATGGAGGAGCAAGGTGGGGGAAGAAGTAGAAGAAGATGGTGCAGGTGTATTTTTGAAGAGAACTCATGGCCTTCTTTTATAGCCTCTTTGACCCATGGATATAATCCATGGTTCACTTTTCAACCAATGAGAGCCTTCCAAAATTATTCTTCAGGATTTCTATGTTTTTTTAGCAATATGCCCACATGCTCACTTAACGCTTTGTCTCCTCAGCAACAACACAATATTCCTTTTAATATTCTTCCCCTCGTTGGTGAAAAATGTTACCACAGAGGGGTCTTCTGCTGTAGCTAAAATATCTTAACCTTGGGCTGCTGGAGAGCTTTTGGGCTGCTTCCGCGATTTGGACTGTTTTGTTGGAACTGGAGCTGATTTCTTCACTTTTGATCATTTGGGTTTATGAAAACCTTTTAAAAACATTTTAGTCCAAAGAACTAGCAAAAAAGCAAAATGGGTATAAAATAA
>LUCG01173154.1:0-11628 GCA_001633085.1 Carthamus tinctorius
CCCGGGTCACCCGCGTGACAGGCGGGAATACTTACCACTATACTACAACGACTTTGTTGTTTAATCGAGACTATAACATATATATATATATATATATATTTGTATAATTTTTTTCGTTGTTATGAAAATAATAAAAAGTGTATATTCGCCGTTGCCGGGGATCGAACCCGGGTCACCCGCGTGACAGGCGGAATACTTACCACTATACTACAACGACTTTGCTGATTAAAGTTGTGAATGTATACCATAAGACCATCCGCAGGGGGAAGTGGCAGGGGATCAGCATGGGGCTGTTGCCAATCTCGGCAAGCCCGGCAACACCATCGTGGTTGATTGGCAAGCACCAAAATCGGTACCCCCATGCCAACTTGTTAGACTACCCCACCTTATCTCTTGATATCTCTCTTTTTTTTCTCTTTTTTTTCTGTTAATTATTTAGATTGGTATGGGTGTGGGTAAAGTTTTGGTAAGATAGTGGAAAACTGATGTGACGACTGGTACCATTGGCAACACCATTTACCACTGTGGAAATTTATTTGTATTTTTTTTTATCATTTAGAGGATGTGAACAGGTCGAGTAATAGGTAATTTGAGCTCGATGCTCGTTTTTTAGCTTGAATTTGGATTGATTGACTCATTTTTTTTACTCAAAGGACGATGATTTTAATATTTTAATTATATAATTTGTAAACATGTTTGACTCAAAAAAGTGCATAGTTGAATGGCTTGGCTTGGTTTAACTTAGCTCGTAAAGCTTATGGGCCATTTACTAACTTTTACCGGGTAAGTGTTGTCTCGGATAAGTGTTGTGCAGGTAAAAGTATTTACAAGATGTTTTTGGTAAGTGCTTACCAAAAAAAAAAACTACTTTAATTTCTTTGTTGTTGGATGTTAAAAAAATAGATGGGAAAAAAGAAGGGGCACATATGGAATAATCAGATCTGACCCGGGTAAGCATCATTTTGGTTATTGTTTAGTCAGATCCTGGGTTAGATGTCGGTCTTGGTAAGCAATATGACTATTGAATGAGTCAGCATTGTTGACCGGTCAGCATCAAGTGAGCAACCCATTAGTCAAACTTTTGAACGAGTTGAGTTGAACATTGGTGTTTTTAAACTTGACTTGCCAAGTTAAACTACCATTATGTGTCTAGCATTGACTCAAGCTTGATTAGACCGTTAAAAGTTTGACCCAGTTAATTACAATACCCCAATAACAGTAATCAAATATCACAGTTTAATGTTTCAAGATACCAAAGCGCACAGGTACCGGCCATTTTTTAACATCACATCATAAACTCATGTGTCGTGCCTTAGCCCAGCAGCTGCTTATCACTTGTATAAGCCGTAAATTAGCTCCATCTTATTATCCCATCATCGTGTTGTTATTTCTTCCTTGTGTATGACTCAACACCTTCTAATATCGTATTTCATTTTTATCTCAACACTAATATAATTGTATAAAACAACTATATTTCATTCGGACAATGGTTCAAACACATAATTTTAAATGTAAAGTTAAAAGGAAAATGGGAAAGGATGTCATGTTTGCTTTCAAAAACTTCAAGACCTTCAATGATCACCTAAAAACTTTATATATCCCCCTTGATTGAAGCTTTGTTTTTTCTTAACTATATTATTTAACAATTATTTTGTACCTCAAATACATTTCTTTATAATTAACACACAATACTAATTTGAAATCTTTAACCTACGGAATTTTCGCTGAAAAATCCATCACTAAAGGTGTGATTCGTTATAAAACTATTACAAATGTTGGTCGGAAATTGAAATCAACAAGAGATAACTTGAAGCCTTGATTTATTTTATTTTTTTGGGAAAAAACAGATTCTACTGAAATCATTGGCTTTTTTTAGAGTCGTCCATCCGTAATCACGAATGAAAATTTTCCTACAATGATTTTTGGGGATAAAAATTAGACAACCCAGTTTGGTTGCATTGATTATAACAATTGAAGTGGTTGTATTTGGAACTTTATTATGTACATATTTTTGTTTATAACCCATAAATATTTTCCAACACAAACATATATAAAGATATATTGTAACGTTAAAAAAAACTTTCAGAGAAGGTTTTCTTTTCTATTTAAAAGTTTGAAAAGTTTATTTAAAGATTTTAGAGAAGTTTTTACTTCCGTCAACAACCTTCCTATATAACTGTAAGAAAAGATTTTAGGGATGGTTTTAGATAGGAAAAACTTATATTCAGTTACACTTCTCACATTTGTCACATAATTCTTCCTCTAAAAATCAGTTTTAGATACGCTTTCAAATCATTCTTTAAAGCTTTCTTCTCTAAAACCCTTTTTCTTATAGTGTAATAAAAGCAACATTTGTTTAACAACCGGTGAAAAAACAATTATTAGTTATTACTTTTATTGTTATTCGTTCAATAAAGCTATTGGAATCTAAATTCTCAAAGCTAAAATCTAAAGGCAAAACATTCCCCTTGGGATTTTATATATTGCTCATTGCATATATATATATATCCAAACAAAATAATTACCAATGAATAACTAAAATAAGCAACAATAACCAACTTTTTAATTGGAAGTTAAAAAGAAAAACTCTATCTATATATGAAATATATGAACTTAATTAAAACATGGCCAGGACCTTGATTTAATCACTATTTCCCATTTGGAATCAAGATTTTGTTACCTTTAGGGTTAGCTAGACACAATTGGTGCACCCCTCTTGATGTTATCCATATGGGTGGTCTCAAAAACTGGCAAACCACTTGAATAGTAACCCAAATCACAGTTTGTTAACTCAAAAAGATCAGAACTTGAATCACTATCTCCATCATCATCATCATCAAGAATGAACCTTTTGAATTCTCTAATCTCCACCTTTGGATCATACTTATGGTGATGGTCATGATGATCATCATCATGTCTTACATCAGAAACCCTAGTTTTCTCCACTAACCCATTGTTCCCAGAACTTTTCTTTTTCTCAGAAACCCCACTACCACTTTTGACCTTTAGGTTTTCATGGAAGGGTATTTTGGTAATTTCACATGTGGGTTTGTGATCTGAGTAGCTTCTGAGATCTTTATAAGATGCAGTGGTGGTGGTGGTGGTGGTAGTCTTTGTGGGTGGTGGTTGTGGCATGTGATGTAATGGAGGTGGTGTTCTTGAGTTATTAATGGAATGATCACTATTTCCACTCCTGAAAAGACTAATGCTACTCCTCCTTTTTCTTCTCCAACCACTAGGGCTGATCTCATCTTGATCATCTTTAACCGATTGTTTCGATGTCGTTGACTTCGACTTTGACTTCGATCGCTTCGAATACGTTTGGTTGAAAAGGGAGTTCAAGAAATGAGCCAACTTCCCTCCGGGCGAGCTCGGTTGCTTGAACTTCTTCTGGTTCTTGATCGTCATGATCGGATCGTTTTGATCCATCATTATGGCGCGTAAAGGCCTCGAGTTACGATCATCCATCATCATGGCTTGCAAAGGAATTGAATTGTTTCTTCGGTTGTTGGTAGGGATGTCGAGACTCAGTCTTCCGGCACCCTCTCTCAAATAGTGCTTATGACCTAGGCTGCCGGCGGCCCTGCTGTCTTCGAAGTAACGAGCTGCTTCGAAGACATCCAGGTCGCCGGAGCCGTTCCTTCGGTACAAGGGTTTCTTGTTTTCTTGAAGAGGTTGGATGGTTTTAGCCATGGTTGGAGAGTAAAGTAATTAAGAAGATTTAGGCACAAATTAGGGTTTGGATTTTGATAAGAATTGAAGAGGGTATTTCATGCAATAATTTGGTGTGGTGGTTGGATGGTTTGATCTAGTGAGAGGGGGCATGTCTATTTATAGTAATGATTGCCTTCCATTTGTGTTTTGTATGAAAAAAGATGCAAGTAGTTAATGCCCATTGTACAAGTTAAATAACTAAATTTGAGTAAAGAATAAACCAAAAGTTCTTGGGCAAATGATGGGTTTTGGTTGGCATGATGGGTTTTGGTTAGCATGATGGTTTTTTGTTAGAGAAAAGACATCCTATGTAAGTAGAGTAGGGTGTACTTTGAAGACAATGTAGGTATAAGTGGGGTTTAAGTAGTAATTAGAATTAATAGCTAAGAGATGTACAATGGTATAACATTTGTATTCAAGTGCATTTCATTATCTAAAAGTTACAATAAATATGTTTATGAACTTTCTCTTTCAAATTTAAATATGTTTTCATGTTGTTCTAACCTTAGTTATAAGTTAATCAAGAATGGCATTGAGGATGTAAAATAGTAAAATTCGATGTTGAGTGTGAAGAAAATTACTAGAAGGGGTTATATAGGATGTAGAGTAGGGTGATTTAGAATGGGATCGAAAATTGCAAATGTATAAAAGAAAATTTGATGAGATGTGAGAAAAAAACTCTATATAATTGGACATTGTTTGAGTCAAATAAGAATAATGAAAATGTAAAAAAGAACATCTAATGTTTATGTAATGACAGATTTATATGCATTACTACCGTATCATGTTTCATCGTGATTTTTTCAATTTTGTAAGGATGAAATAGTAGTTTTAACTGTGTACAACCATAAAATAACAATGAAATCCAATTTTAAAAACCACTGTGTAAATTTAGCATACAATTATTGTTAATAGGCCAAAACACAACAAGAACCCATTCAATCATAGCCTTTTTTCCTAGTGCTTTGAAAGGCATAAATTTGTGATAGGTGTTTGTGGGGTCAAAGTGTTGTAAATATGTTTTCAAATTTCTACTCTATCATATAGAGGACTAGCTTTCAAAAGTGGATGTTGGCCATGCATTGTGCCAATAATTCTCCATTGCAAAATCTTGATAAAGTTACAACAAGAGTGGATATTAAGTTGGATCTTCTTGGTCCACCATTTTCAAAGCTAAAGTTTAAAACCCACAATGTAAAACCTTTAATTACATTGATATATAGTTAATGTAACATTCTGTCTTAAATTCAAAAATTACTGACTCTCAAAGAGATTAGATGGCGTCTTTATAAAATGACATCTTCATGGAAAATGGAGAAACCATTGTCATGTTCCTATGTCTCAGGAATCTACGGCTTGCATCCCTTTCTCCTTACAAAAATTCCAAAGCAACAACTTCAAGAAGGATAGAAAAGCGAATATGAAGCATAATACCGATACAACATTTAAAGACATCATATACGTCATGATTTGATCTTTTTATTTCAGAACGTACCTGATAATGAGCTATTTTGGCGTGAATCAACATAAAGTTAAAATATGGGGCCCATTCAACAGTTTTTCCACAAAGGGTTTTTCCCCTTTCATAATTACTGTGTACCTAGTACAAAAGATTATTGAATATTTAAGGTAAATATTCATTATTAGGATGACACTTTAATTATATTAACTATCATGGAGTGAACTTTTAAGCATAAACAATTCGTAATTCCGTTTTCTTCACTAAGCTTTTGGAATCTAAATAATAATGCATGGAGCACGGTGTACATAATTGCATAACATAAACAAGAAAACATTTATCTATAATAGTAAGTATTCTCTATTATCCATTTTGTTAATTATCAATTAAGAGGTTTTAATTATAAAGTTTAGGACAAGGTGAAATTACCTTTTGAGTATTATATTGGTAACCCTCTTTTGATATGAATAAGGGGCAAATTAGTCAAAGTAGCACATTTTAAAGAAGATCTCGTCTCATTAACCAAATCACCTTTGGGTCTTGGGCTTTGATAGTTGCATTTAGTACGGGGGGTTTTCGGCACGTGCATGACCTAAACACTAGCACGTGACTTTTTATTGAATTTGGAGTAAACTACAAATTTGGTCCATATAGTTTGTCAAGCATAACACCTTTTGCCTTTGTAGTTTTGAAATTATAAGATGACCATCGTTTAAAATTGATCCTTTCTTTTTCTTTTTTATTGAACGGCACAATAAAATTATTTTTATTACTAGATCAAATATAACAGACTGCGTCAAGCCAGTATTACATCAAAACTCCCGACAATACGAAACCGAGACAAAAACTTAAAAACAAAAGTGGCAGTCGTTGCAAAGCCTACCGTACACGAAAGCGACCAACTGGGTTTCCAAACAGACCAAAGAAGGACGGTTTATAAGACATAGACAAGGTCATCCAAGCCCCTTAATCACACCGCCACAGAGACAACCCAGGCTCGTCACCCTCCTCCGCTTGAAACCACCCCTATTGACGTTGTTGTGTTGCTTCGATCACCGCTACACATATAAGCCTACTGCCGACTTTTCGACCCCGATGTTCATCTACTCTAATTAGTCGCGACTATCACGTCAAGTCAAAAAAAATTACACATCGTACGTGTCCACCAGCCATGAACTCGAGTCTACCGCTAGCTCCTTTCTCTCTACGAGCCACCATTCATAAAAATTTATTGGATAGCGAATAAAGCGTCTTCTGATTGGTCCTTTCTTCTAATAACTGATAAAACTCGTTAGACGAGAGGCGTTTATGTCCTTTTAGCAATTTTTCTTTGTCTCTTACCCAATCAAAGCTGGTTTTATCATTCTGTTCCCATGTGGTTTTTGATTGGGTAAAAAACAAAAATCAATAGAATAACAAAAATGCCATTAATTTAACGGGTCTTTTTAACAATTGTTGAAAGGAGGGACTAAGTTTGAACGTTTTTGTAGACAATAATGGTGATGATATAATTTTCAAAACCATATGAAAAAAATGTTATTTTTACGAAACCACATGGGTCAAATTAATCGTTTACTCTCAACGTTTACATCATGTGTTGGTTATACATTTGTTTTATAAATTATTATTTATGAGTGATATAAATTATTAAACTTTTTAATCATTTTACAATAGCAAACACTATTATTAGTAACCATCGAAAATAAATATTTATTTGGTCAAAGACTATTTTTAGAATCACACTAAATGAATTTCCACCGTCAACAATTGAACGTCTTATCGATTCCGCTTAGGCTATGCGAAGCGTCTCACTGGGGCTCCGATGGTTTGGCTCGACGGGCTTGAACGGGCTGGGGTACGACCTCAGCGGGCTTCGGACGGGCTGGACGACTCGGTTTCCCCATACCGATGAAGTCGCAGCTCATGCTCTCTCTCTCTCTCTTACTCCTTTCTCTCTATCTCTATCTACATTCATCTCTCTCTCTCTCTCTTTTTATTTAAAATACATATGTATTGGGTATTCGGTGTGGTGAGTTGTGGTACTTGACAGAGTGGGCTTATGAGGGCTTATAGGGAGTTTATAGTAAAGCTAATGCGACACTGATATGTTAGAATAGGCTTGTATGCTCGATAGGTTGCGTTACTAATAGCCTTATATTTATATATACACTTATATCAAATTTCAAATTTGGTTTTATTTATGACTTTATTCAAAAGTGGAACCAAATAACAATATTATATTGTTGGAATTATCAACAATTTACAACTTAGAAGTGGTTGCTAAGTATGGAAATTAGCAATGGATATTATTTTGTTGCTAAATGCTTAAAGTTAACATTTCAATTTTATTGCTAATTTGTTGTGTTATCAAATACCAACATTTCATATAAATATTAAATTTGGGAATAGTTGTAAAACACATTGATAATTTACGATAAAAGTTGTTGCTAAAAAATTATCTAGTAATGAGTAGAATTCGTTAGCATTAGATTTTGAGTGTTCAGCATCGAATTTAAATCGTTTACTGTGACAATCTTTTTATGGTTATAACGAGACAACATCTAACAAGAAGAAACATGTCAAATAACCATATTGTTAAAGGGGTTGTTATGTATCATTTTTCGTGTTAAATAATTTATTAAAAATATAAAAAATATGTCGGATGTTATTGTGAATATGAGATGCAATGAGAAATATAATACACTACCATATATTTAACAAGTAATGAAGGTGAATTTATCATAAGCTTGCTAAAACTATGCCAAATGAACACAATTGATTGCTATTTATAGCACCTTTTATAGAAAGCTTCTTTAGAAACTATTTTATACCACAAATGGCAAATAATACAAAGTTTTAATGCATAATTGTAACGGATTTAATTTTTGTTGTATACAAATGCAACATATGCCTTCAGGGACTTCTTTACAATTGTATTGTTCATCACTTGTAATCGTCACATGATTATAAAATTAAATTATACTGATAATCTTATGAACTTCAAATTGTCGTTTTTTTAGGTATTTGATGAAGGTTCGAGAGTTTGTTAAACTAATTAAGTCATATTACATATTTTCGGTGGATTGATTACTCAAAAAATATATATTTTTATTATTATAAATAAAAATAACAGAATCGAAACTTATTATACCTGTTACTAAACAGATAAAACAAACATTTTGCTAATTTATAATTGGTTGTCTTATACGAACTTCCACCCCTCTCTTTGGACGATAGGAATTGAAGCATTGACGGATCCACCATTAATGAGAGGCAGGAAGGCCCCCACTAAAAAAAAGGTTTTTCTTTAGTTAAAAGATAAAAAAGTTCAAGTTTTTGTCTCGATTCCCCTGGTAAATTTTTGTCTAGGACCCCATCAACCATAAAAAAATGCATCAAAATCAACAAAAAATATTGAAATCAAACAAAAAAAATCTCAAAATCGACTAAAAACTTAGAAATTTATCGAAATCAATCAATACAACTTTAAAAATCCTTGAAAGAGTATAATTATGCTAAAAACATATCGGACAACTTTGCAAGTCTTTATTCTACCTTAAAGTGCTCTCACAACAAAAAATCATGGATCCACCACTAAATTGAAGTGTCAACATCCTTCACCTAATATTGATGCAATAAAATGAATATTGTGGTCACACTGTGTGGATCATATATGTGATGTCGGAGTTTTTATATAGATTAAAAAAATTATGTATCATATAGTTGATACTGAATATTACTTATTTTTAAACATGTATCGACCTTATTTAAGTTATATGCATTAATTGGATATTCAGTTTCTCTTTAATTCTGGTAAAAAAACTGAAAACAAAGGAAAAACAACTTTCCTCACTTTGTCTCAAACTCAAGGTCTTGGTTTAATCAAGGTGTCTCATGCTAAACATAATGTAGGCACATGAATGAAATTTGTCTCACCATGGCATCAAGATTAGCCAATGATCATTTGACACGTGGCATAGACACCCATATTGGTACACAAGTTCAATGTCTCAATTCATTTCAAGCCATGTCTAATCTTGGTGGACATATACATACACATATTGTATCTATCATGGCTTGTTTTTGGCTTGGTTCCACCAAATAAACCAATGATCATTTGACATGTGGCATAGACACCCTTATTGGTACACAAGTTCAATGTCTCAATTCATTTCAAGCCATGTCTAATCTTGGTGGATATATACATACACATATTGTATCTATCATGGCTTGTTTTTGGCTTGGTTCCACCAAATAAACCACATGTTTGGTTGCTTTCTTTTGCTAACCACCATACATACAAAAGCAACAACCCATGGCTATTGTTTCTCTATGACCCTTTTTTCTCATTTGTTGGACCCTATTCTCAAAGATCACAAATCATGTATAACAAGTATATTTATTTGACTTATGTGCATGATGGTTGTAGAAAGAAAAATAACTAGGTTTTAGATACTTGATAAGGTCATATTTGGCAACTATAAATTAATTTTCAAAAAAAAAATCATGTAATCTTTCAATGAATTTTTTTCACTTCCAAATATGTCTTTTTAATTTATTTTCCTTGTTTAGTTTCTCAGTTGTATTATTTACCAAACATTACTACTTTATCAATTAAGGGGCTGTTTGGCAGCTGTTGAATGATTTGGTGTTAGATGATTAAGTGGTCAAAATGATTAAGAGGCTCTTATGATATGGTGCAAAATGAAATATGGTGGTTTGGTAATTGTTGAGAATGAAATCAGGACTCTGAATGGTTAAGAGACGTCCATATACTAAATCATTTAGAGGATTTTGAAACCATTAAGAGACAGTTCATTTTTTTGCCAAACAGGATTCACTCTTAACGATTCAGAGATTGTCTCATAATATAATTGTTAAACTGTAAACAAACACCACCTAACAACTAATTTATTAAATAGTTTGCTAAACATGGTCAAAGATGCCATATATGGTTGTAAAAATATTGTTTTTATTTTGTTAAACCAAAAGTTTTACTTTATGTTCCCTCAAATTAAAGTCTTGATTTTTACGCCCCCAAAGTATGTATGGAATTAGAGTTAATTTATTCTAATGTGGATTTCCTTTAAATAAATGACAAATAACACAAATTTTAATTATTATTTTTTATAAACACATATTTATTAATTTGGCTATCCAAGTTTAGCCACTTCTTTAGACAGAATTAGAGGTTGTCCCTGTCATGAATAGAGCTTTAGCGATCTTTCTTTTTTCGTTAACCATGAAGACTTTCTAAGTTTTCCTAACTCGTATGGTTCAAAAGGGTTCAAGCCCACCAGCCGACACACTTTGAATCCGACTTATCTTTTGCTTTCGTTTTACAGATATGAAAAAATACTTTATGGGTTCAAATTAAAAATAATAACAAGGTGTTAGGCAACACATCTTTATCAATTCATCTTTCATTTGGGGTTTATCCATTGGTCATTGTGTTGGGGGGAAGTTGGGTGGAAATGGGGGTCATCATGTCATTGAGATGCTAGAGACCAGGTTACAAGAGGCTAAGGTGGCTTTTAATTGGGTTCAAGATATGGAACCAAATGAACCAACTTCCTAATGTAAGGTAGACACATTGGGCCATTGGAGGTTCATCCTTCAAGTCATTGTTGTTTTATGGCTTCTTCTAACACTTAAAATAAAATATCAAAAGTTTTTCAAGCCAACTTATACACACTGATTGATTTTAGGCAACCACGAATGATCTGGAGTCATCATAGGTGAATCTATATGGCCAACCACAAAGGTTTTGATAGCCCTTGGATTTGAACTTTGGGTAGATGAGGTTTTTCACTACATTCCTCTAAGGTTTAAACAGTGCACTATAACCCAAGTGGTTAAAGTATCAAGGGTTAAAATCTTAAAAGAATTACATCCAATAGCCGTTATATTTTAGTAGTTTTAACATTAAGTATGTTGTTAGAAGATTAAATACATTTCATAAAAACATTATTTCACTCTTCTAAACATTTATTTTTAATATCTCTTATTGATATAAAATAATTAAAATATTATTTATTTATGCTATCATGAGAAATAAAGGTTCCTTTAGAAGACGAGTTTTTCGTTACCTCTTAAAACCTTTTAAGTCTAAAAATTAAAAGGTTTGCAGACCTAAGATCGTTTGTTTTATTTCAATAAAAATGCCTGAAAACCTCATACCGTCCTCTGAAATTTTAAGAGGTGTACCATCCACCTCTTTATTTTTTAAATGTGAATTTAGACTTCAGACCTCTTAAAAGACAAACGACGCAAGCTATTTTTCCAGAAATAAATAATACACTTTTTTAAGTAATAAGTGATAGAGTAAATTACGGATTTGGTCCCTGTGGTTTGGTGGTTTTTACAGATTTAGTCCCTGGACTTCATTAATTACGGATTTGGTCCCTGTGTATGCATTTTCTTTCGGATTTGGTCCCTGTTATATGCGATTTGTT
>LUCG01173214.1:0-15049 GCA_001633085.1 Carthamus tinctorius
TACTTCTCATTTTTTTAGAACTTCTCATTTGAACCTAATACTATATATATATATATATATATGTAATTTTAAAAATTTAGATATAGAAAATTCCAATTTGAGTACTCACCGCCTAGGTCGAGTACTCGCTACAAGGGGATCGGCCGTCCGACTACCGCCTAGCGAGTTTTGCAACCTTGGTAATTTATATGCAAAATTCACATATATGATCAAAAGACCCATATCTCTAAATCCACTGCCCAGACTCATAATTAGTGACACTTTTACTAAGTTTGACTCTTCATAAATTCCAAAAACCGCTAAGAGGCCCTTCCCCTACCCCTTGACCCCCACTTCATGTCGATTTAACGTGATATGAACATTTGTAAGTATACACTCTACATATTCGAACCCAAATATGTTTATCTTATTAGTTTAATTTATCTCAAATAAATCATAATTATATCAAAAATGATTGATGGCACTAAAATCATCAATAATAATTTGTTTTGCACCATTTTTTGTTATATTTAGTTGATTTTGATTCAAAAAATATAAGGACATATTTTTTTAAAGGATGGTTATAACAAATTCTTTAACCACGCCCATTCGACCATTTCCATTGATTTGGATGTGTTTTTGCTTCTTTTTTTAGGGCTTTATTACAACGCCTTTAGATATGTCGATTTATTTTTTGATCCTATAAATCGAGTTTTATCTATTAAAACGCTTAAATTTTTTTGGCGTCATATAAACATAATTTTATCGTAGTAATAGTTTTTCTTAATTTTTTGAATGATTAGTGTTTCTTTTTTGTGAACGGCAAGTTAACGCACACACACGCTCCAGCGGTATTAAGTCTACTTACGGGGCAATCCCACTAATCCGCTGCAATCCGGCCCAACCTATGGCTGAACCCAACCGGCAGGTTTTAGGGGACCTATGGACCAACCCGAACCGGTCCCGAACCCGGCCCGAAGGACCAGATCCAGAGCCCGTGGGATTCGAACCCTGGTAGTTTGGCTTTCACCCATACCCCCAAGAATGTTACCTATCCAACTGAGTTAGCCCCCGTTGATGAATGATTAGTGTTTCTAATGTTGATTTATAATTTTTTTGTTATTATAATTTTAACTATTTGTAATTTGACTGTGCAAGTAAGATATTGAAAATTAAGTTTGGTTAACTTGAAATAATATGTGAATTTTATCTTAATATCCTTTATTTTTATAAACTTGAGTTTTTTACGTTAAAATTATTTTTGTGAATTCAATAATTTTTAGATAAATATAAAGATTTTTATTTAAATGTAAATTATTATAAGAAATTTGATTTATGATTGGATATATAAAATATTTATTAATAAAAAATAAAAATAAAACATGAATTAACTTAAATTTTAGAGCAACACATCTTTTGTCTCTTTGTTTGAAGGCCGATTGCTAAACTAATATTATTAAATTAAGAGATCATAGGTATTATGAAAATAAAAAATTAGGAGCTATTTAGAGCAAGGGTAAAGATCATTGCATCTCCTTCTAACCTACCAAATGACATATTTTCAAAATTCTAGATAATTTTTGTCATAAATGAGTTGACTTTTTTATTTTAAAATAACATATTTTCAAATTTTTAAACAACTTTTAACTATTATTATAGATAGAAGGGATATCCTTAACAACTCCGTTGAAGCAAACCACAAAAACCATCTTTGGAATCACTCAAAAGATAAAACTGAAGTTAATTAATATAAACTCACAAGCTAAAAGGCTAATAAATAAAACCTATAAATAAATAAAAAATATATTTTGAAAAGGAAACATATTGTGGATTGAGGAGGGCCAAAAGGAATTTAAAGATGTGACAAAAAGATTTGATTATGGACCCACTTTTCATGATGGCATTCGCATGTTATAAATAAAGTGAGGATAATTTGGAGGGTGAAAACCTTTTCCTTTTATCACTTGCATAAAATAATGATAAAAACAAACTCCCAATCTCACCTACATTACATTCCTTTTGTACTTCATTTATATTATTATATATGTAAATACATGCATTATTGCTTTCCTTTCCTTGTGTATCAAATATCACTTATAGTTATTAAATCATTAGTAGCCTAGTGGTCGGTAACATCCTTGGGAGGAACAGGGGATGGTATTCCTATCTATGCGGGTTCGATTCATGGGATGAGCATGTGACGATACCCTGATCATGGGTCAGCTTTCGAGTCGGTCCATAGTCGCAAGGATTAGTTGGGTGTCCGTATGGATCCCGAATACCTCGTTGACTTCGTGTCGAAACATGTACATAAGTTAATAACCGTTCAAAATAAAAGTATCACTTACAATTGAAGAAAATAAATTAAGAGAAATTTTTAATCCAATTTAGACTAAACTATTATTTGAAAGGGATGGATAAAGTCCATCCCTATGATTACTAAATACGTTTCTACTTGTTATCTCCTCGTTGCACACATCAAAATCAACTTTAGGACTTTTATCAAATTCTTACCGGATAAGTGTTTATTGGCAAAAGATTCACATTCACTTACCTCATCATCAACATCTTTGACCATAAAAATGGATTGTTGGTATGTATTTTAAACTAGGTATGCGCCTACGGGTAAGAATCGTTTTCCACACTTGCCAGTTAAAAGTCTCGGTATTTAGCTCTTTACCTTGTATCTTACTGGTTAAGCTTTCCGGTCCTCACTATGGTCAATCAATAAGGTAAATAATATCGATAAACGCTTATCCTGCAATTAGTAAACCACCCTTACTTTTATGTTACCAATGCATTATTTAACCTTATTCTCACATAAAATAAGTCTATATAACATTACCCTATTTGAAAATGAGATCAAGAAGTCAATTGTCACAACCTAATGTAAAAAGGAAGAAAGGAAAAATATAAATGGCAAATTAAATTTCTTCTTGGAGATTGCAACCACTTTTATTATAATACAATTGTAAAGGAAGTAACAACAAGAAGATTAGCCATCCAATCTCACTGTCATACACAAATAACTACAACATAAGTGACCAAGAAATTCATTATTTTATTTATTACTAAAGATAAAATCATCCTTTAGTTAATTAAAGAATGTATCAATTATACATTTTTAAAACTATTTTGATTCTATTATAGACATTTATCTTATAACGAAGATAATAGTATTTAAAGAACACTAGAGAATAACAACTTCATATACAATTCTGCAAACATTAACACAAATACTCAACTATGAAAAAATGACTACCGTGAACTCTTAACCTATGTCGAAGCCCGTCATCACACATGAATCTAGCTTTAATCCATCATCAAATGCTACTCAACTCGACTTTATTAGCTTTTTCCCATGTTAAAACTTGCCATCGGATGCCATACCGCCGATGCCAAAAACGGATGTTAGGTCACATAATGACTTTTAACCATAATGTCAAAACATAATAATATGCAATAATGGCAATAGTAATAATAACCAAACAAATTCAATCAACTTAAAAAAACTCAGCCCCCACAGGCCACAACACCATTAAGAAAAGAAAAAGAAAACCAACCCTCAATAGTTTTCAACACCAGTCATATCTACTATCTAGTCCATCAAAATCATGCCTGCTATTTTCACTCAAAAGTCATATATAGAGAGAGAGGAAGGTTTAGAGTAAAACCTTAGAAATTTAATAAAATTAACACCCTAGTGACCGTTAATCGGATGCTATGTACTTGTTCATGCAAGCAAATTAAGTTGTTTTTTGGTTTTCATATACATGTGTATTATGCACGTGTGCATGTTACTAATTACTTGTGTACACAAGTACATACCGTTCAGATGAAGGGCTACCGGAGTGTTCCTTAGTTTTTCATTTCTAACCCCCAACTTTACACATTTTTNGTTCAGGGGAGGCTTTCTCTCTCTATAAGAGAGAGGGAGAGACATTTTTTTGTAAACCAATTCCAACTGTTCATCTAGTGTAACAAATATTTATTTTATATATATGTCGACTGTTTCCATATAAATAGATATAGATATGAAATACAAACAATAAATAATAAGAGGAATCCAACATTTAAAGCAAAGATCAAGGAATCATGATGTTGTTTTAGAAGATTAGAACCCTTTTATCAAACTTTTTTCAGTCTTGTTTGTTTGTAATGAAATAAAGGTCAAAAGGGAGACTGCCCTCTTCTACATTCTAATCATCATTTTTGATTTATTGGGGTCTCCTTTTTCACACCTCAAACATCTCAATTGCTTATAATTATCTAGTGCATGAGTTGTTGAGCAATGCCATCACTTCATCTCTCTAAAATCCTCCAACCAAAGTACAATTATATATGCACAGGTTACACCTATCTACAGCACTGGTATTGCTATCTGTAGCATATCATTCAGGTACCACTTTTTTTTGTCTAAACCACAAAGTGCTTCCTGATGCACTGCACTAAGTTGCCTGTGTACCACCATACAAGTATTTGCTTGTACTATACAGTTGTCACACATGTGATTTTAGGTACCACTATACAAGTATATATGTATGCAGCGTGTAGCGTGTAGTCTGAACGTCTGATATTTAACGAAATAGCAGTCCGTAGTACCAATATGATGTTTAAAACATCGAATATATCCTCCTTCCAAAATAAATGTTTAAAAAGAAAAAAGCCACGAAATTTTGGATGTACGTAATTATTACACTTTCCGACTAAATGACAAATTTACCCTTCGACAATAGAGGAAGAAATGAATTTCTTCATTTCATAATTAAGGGTAGAATGGTAAAGTATGCACTTGGTGGATACTCATTTCGGAAAGCTTCTACTAGACTATACAATTTCTTGTCGGACGATACAAGGACGAGAGACATAACGAGGAAGTTAACTGTATAGAGACAAATAGGAAGTAAAGCTTGTAGAGTTGGTACATGGGCAACCAGTTGATGCCATAAAGAGACATGGGAAATAAACATAAACCCTAAAAGATAACATTGAGTGGGGGCAGACTCAGTGGGTTTCTGGTCCAACAAAATGGTGGAAAACTGGGTGCAGGTTAGTGCCTCTACTTCCTCAAGTGTTGACACAGTTCCATTGAATATTTTGAAAGTAAAAAAAAATAGCACTAACAATGCAAAGAACTCCATTCCAGCTGGCCATTTTATTTAAAAGTAAAACAGAGGGAAAAAGTAAACAAACAACAGTAAGTTGCCCCCACTGAAGAGAAGTGATTCAACATTAGGTCAAAACCTCAAATAATTTCTTTAGACACTCATAGTTATTCATCAAACTAAATGAAGCAGAATAACTGAGCTGAAATGAAATGAAAGCCTTAAATATAATAGATGATGCAACAGTTAAATTAAAACTTAAAAGCATTCAGTCCCAAAACACTTTCTTAGAACAAAATGGCACTTAGTAAAGCAACTATTAATTTAAAAAACTTGATATCCATCCCAACCATATTCTGGTTAAAGTGGGTATTATCCAAAATTCAGCCAGAATGGATATTATCCATATTCACATCTATTAATATGGACATAGTCATCATATCCTAAAGGCTAAAGCATCCAATATCCATTATTTGTATTGGGATTTTTGGACATTTTTCTGCATCCTTAAGGGTTTCATATTTAGTAATGCTATTGATAGTAATAGATATTATAATTACATTTACTAATATATATGATTAAATAATTAAAAATATTGATATTACTTGGTTTACATGATGGCAATTGCAAAAGAAACAAAGTTGAAGTGCAGACTAAGGACTTGGTATGATTTAAGCTATCATGTCTTAAATTAATTCATTTTTGAACATCCAGATTATTAGAGTCCCACATCGGCTAGACTTGGACCAAATCTTCACTATATATGTTGGAATCCCCCTTCTCTCCTCAAGGGCTCTTTTGGAGATTAATCTAGGGGTTCCACATATTCTCACACAGATTACGTCTTCTGCATATGGATATCGATGTAGAATTTTCAATACTTTTTGATGCGATATTGGCAGATTTTTCAAATTCAATTGCAGATATATTGCAATATCTGTCCTGCATCAGAAAAGTTCACACCCCTACTACTCGACTAACATGGCATAAACTAGCAAATAGACTTCCTTACTTTTGGTTGACTTTGTTTTTGAAGCAGGCTTCAAGAGACCAGCTTGTGAATAGCGAAATGCACCAGGAAACTCTTGAATGAGAAACAAGGAAATAACAAGTGAACGACAAAAATGATTTGACTAACAGAAATTCATTGTGGCTATTTGGTTGTGAATTGTGATTATATCAAACAATTGAAATCATATATAATTTTATACCCATGGTGTGCAAGTCATTCAAGGGTATCTATCTTGAAGCATTTCTCTACTTGACTAACAATACAATATGTTAGATTTTTCTCAATACCTAAAACAAAAGGTGGCATGCAGTGAGTCATCTTACAAGCTCTGGATCAAAGATTGCTCTGCAATTGAATGGCTGTCCTTACTTCATGATCTAGTTTGCCCAAAAATAGAACAGCAAAAAGTTAGTCAAGTAGGTCAAGAACACTTCTTTAGTGACGTTCAGTTTAAGCTTTATCTCACCTTCCTTCACAAACATTTTGTTTCAGTCAGAATGTTCACGAAATCGGATAACCTTGTTGATGAAAGATCTCTCCTGCCGGTAACTGTTTACACAAAAAAAAAATAACAAATGATACAAGGGAAATTGTCGTCATGCCTATACCATTATGCTTCACATTGAGAAAGTAATAAATATTTATACATTGACGACTGTCGCACAGAAATAATGCCAGAGTGTAGGCAGAGAACTTACATTACATATGATGCAAGGGAGAAGCAACTCAACCCGATGGAAAAGTGAACGCAGAATGTTGGCCAGAAGTTATCACGGTCCAGAAATACTTTCTCAGATATAAGAGTGGCTACACTTGAAAACAACAAAATTGTCCAACCAGCTGGTAAGCAGCTACGGAAGGAAAATGAAGAAGAATCCTGCTACAAGGTAATACATATAAGTTAAAATCCGTCAATAATGTCTCATCAGGCCAAACTATAGAGTTAGTGAAATAAATATTAAAAAAATTGCTTGCAGCTTCTCATGGTATACCTGAAAGTAGTTTCTGATAAATATGGCAGAGTAAATTATACGAAAAACCATATCTAATTAGTAGTCAAGGAACCATAATATCAACTTCAAGTTCAATGAAAAGTAGCTGTAACATGCAGTTTCTATAGCTCAAGGGAGTATATGTATCCTCTGGCCTGAATCCCTTGGATGTCTGCGGAAGATCATGGGATGGAGTTCCAGATGTAGAAGTTCATTGCAACTGAAAATGCTAAAGCCAATTTATGTGTAGAAAATTTATTTCAAGTGTGATGTGTTAGAAGTCAGGAATTCTATCTTTCAATCTTTACCAAAAAAATTTCTCTTGCATTGATTGATTAGGGTAATAACTATCTGATCAAATTCCTAGACTAATTACAATACATACTTGAAATAATTTATCTAGTATTTTATGACAACTGAGCATTCATGTGGGATGAAGAAAAAAAACACAAACAAGGCAATAAATGACAATGACAGAATGAAGGATACTCAGAGCATTTGCAAAAATCAATCCAACTGCACCAGCTGACCGAATAAGCAGGATGTTAAGCACTATATAAATAAATGAAAACAAAACCAACGAATTGTTTGAACGCTTGAGTTGATCCTCTGTTGCCACTGAATGCAAGAAGGCTTCAGATGTTCCTATAAGAAGAGAAAATAAACCAATTAAGAACAAAGCTAAGCTCATATACAATTTGTAGCATTGGGGCATGGGGAAACACCTATCACAATTAATGAAGATAAGGACAATTTTGATTCCTACCATTATGTTTAAAGTCCTCTGACAACAATGTTATAATACAGAAAGTTCCCTTAGTAGGTTTTTCAAGTTATAAATCAGAATGGTTAGCTTATATTCAGGACAAAGCAGCGGCACCCCCGCTCTGTGGAACAGCCAAGAATAACAACACTTGCATGAATTTCTTTGTTCAAGGCATTTTGAAACAGGTTTACATGCATAACAACTGAATCAAAGTTCAATATGGAGTTAAAGATGCTGAGGAGGAAGATTGCATAATCCAAAAAGAACATAGAAACCTGAAATGGCACAAGTTATCTAAGACTAGCTTGTACATGGTTTGATTTTAACAAAGAAGTAGATGATACTCAATGGAGGTTCTTTCATATATGTAGAGTAGGTCATCTATTCGAGAAAAACAACAATAAATTTTTGGTTGAAGGGGTACTTGCCATTTAGTAAAATCACTGTTCAGTCAAGAGCTTAATTCAACCAAAAAGAAAGATAAAGAAAGAAAGAGAAAAGAAAATGTCCTTTACCGTTCATAGCCAAAACAACGACATACAAACAGTAATATCGAAGAGCCACAGAGGCTTCTCCATCACTCCATTTGCGACCGTATAACAATCTGATAAGAGAGTAAGAATAGCTGGGCCCAAATGCCATAAACACCAACCCTGAAAAACATGTAACAGGAACATGAAACCAATTGGCAGAGAATTTATATGCCTCCAGAAAAGAGATACCGATATTGAAAAAATATCTATTTGTGTGCATGTACATAAAGAGAAATATTTTAGAAAAAACTTAAGCTACAAAGGTCAAAACTCGATAAATCCAGAATGTTGCCACTTTTAGAATATATCATAAGCAATAACTGAAGCTTCATTACCAACGTATCATCACAAAAATCATGAATTTCATTATCTCTTACACCCTGTTCTCGAGTTTTTTTAGCGAAGGAAAGGAAAGGATTTGGAAGGAAAACCAGAAAATTGTGTTCTCGAGTTTCATTTAACGAAGGAAAGGAAAGGAAAGGGAGGGATTTGGAGGGGGAGCTTAGGCTTATTTTACCTTAAATCTTATCATCCCAAAAATGGGAGGATTTGGAAGGAAAGGAAAGGATTCCCCTTCTCTTCCCTTTCCTTTCTTTTCCTTCCCTTATTAAACTCGATAACAGGGCGTTATAGTCTTATGCATCTCAGGAGCATAAGAACGTACAATCAAGTTATTTTGACACATCAATTTTTGTGTCAAAAAAAAAGGTTAAAATGTAGCTATAGTACTATGAAAGACAAATTAATTGGAACGGCATACCAATTAACATAACAAGCTTTAAAGCGTCTCTTAGAGAAGTCTGTAATTTCCTCTTTTTCTGCATGCCTTCTCCTGCCAATCAAAAATGTAGAAATGATTTATTTCTCATGTAGGATCAGTGCAGCAGAATTATATGATTCAGCAGGCATAATATCTTTTGCTTCAGCCAAAGCAGTCTTAAGTAAGACACTGACAAGAAATTTCCAGAGAAGTGTGTGGTGATACAACAAAGACACATCTATAATATGTAACAAACTTAAAAGCTTGTTATGGTATATTAGACTTGATTCAACTATTAATAATGATCTCAAGAATTGTTAAAAGTTGATGTTTTACAGACAATCACCAATAGGAGGTCATCTATTCTACTGCAGAAAGAGACTTTGCACATTATAATTCTGGAACCACCCATAACTCAAAAATGGTTTGAAGTCTAACACCAGTTCCCAAGGTACATGCAAAGAGGTCGCTTATGTCGTTTCTATATATGGCTTGTCAAGGATTTGGAGAAAAGAACCGGAAAAGCATGTGTGAAAAGAACATGTAATGCATTCAACCAAGAAAATGACAGCTTCAACTCTACAGCTTTATTCCAACAAGTGAAAACACTCCGAAATATGATAACTCACTCATACTCCAGTAACCAAGGTAGCTAGGGGTTTGGTTACAACACATGAGCAAGATAAAGTATATTAAATCAGGCAAGTTTCTTTTTGGAAGGGTGTCCGGGCCAAAGCCCGACTAATCCCCGGCAATTTTGAGGGCTAAACATGGCCCCACTTAAATGTCCCCAGGCATGCGCACGGGAAGGCTCGAACTCGGTTAGGGCGCTATGAACCCCCCGAGGGATAACCAATCCGCCACAGCACTGGAAGACTAAATCAGGCAAGTTGTCAAACTCAAACTAGCTAGAAAGTATAACCTGCGCTAATATCATTTGTCTTTGCACTCTGCTGCCGGGGCTGGGCCACACAGAGCTAAACGAGCAATTCCTGTCGGACATTACTACTTAGCAATAGCTAACCAGCCTTTTCTATTGCAGTTCTTCCCTTTTTCCCGTATCTTATTTAAGAGAAAAAAATGAGGGGGATGATATAAAAGTGAAAGATGTTAACTCTTGTGTATGACAACTTACGCCAAAGCCTGAATGAAGGCAAAAACAGCCATTTGGTGCAAATAGAGCACATTAAAATCTTGAAAATACAATACCCCTAGCACACCAATGTGAAATTAAAATACGTATTATTAAGTAAGAAGTAGCACACCACTTAATGACAAGGATAAACGAGTCTCATCAATGAACACAGGTTAGGGTTTGAACCACAACGTTTCCTATTTAGAGGATAACAATATATTAGCTAAAAAATTAATCAAAGCACAGGAGCATATCAGCATGAAATGACAAGCAAATGTATATACGAGTAAGAGTCTTCCATTTGCATGATAAAAGAAAGTCATGGAGAGAATTAAACCTGATGCAGACCTGGCAAATGTTGTATACGAACTTTCTTCAAAAGGAAGCAACACCAACCTCACGACTAAGCTACCTAAACACCAAAGATTATTAATTAGGAATGCCACAGGAAACAGGTTAATCTAGATATCAATTTTCATTTTTTCTGCTAGTTTGATTAATCTTGAAAATGTCCTTCATTAGTTTTTCGCCCTTTGGGTTTTTTGGACCTCGAATCCGTATAAGCAAGACGCTTCTGGCCTCACTTCACATCAATTATACAATGTTATAAAATAAAGGTCACAGAAGACGAAAATGATTTGTAGGAAATATTCTATTGGAAGAAGGATCCCATGAGCATATGCATGAGTCATTTGCATTCAGAACCATGATATCCTGAAAGTGACAGATGGAATATTTGAACATATACATACCTAATTTGTCTACAACCCCATATACAGCTTGGTTATATGGTGTATCGAACCACACAAGGACCATCTTTTCTCCTTCTTGAAGAATCAATTTTTGGAACGACTGAAGGGTGAATAACGTACACATTTTTGAGAGCTGCTTATCATAGTTACCTACCCTGAATACTCAATATGTTATTCGCATGACAAAAAATATAGCAGCAAAAATAACTGGTGCTTATTTCTAATATCAAATGCGAACTTTTTTTCATAGTTACAGCTCTCTGACACGTCCATTCTCACATTTATTTTTCTTGAAACATGAGAGCTACAATGCTACATTGCATTTTATTTCAAGAGAATTGATACCTGAAAGGAAAGAGAACAGAAATTCTGTATCCATGCAGAAGTAGAAAATAACCCCAATAGCACAAGAAAATGCAACCTCCGTATGCAGTTTGAGACAATGCAAATACGATGGCTCTCTCCTGCAAGGCAATAAGAAATCGCTTATATTAATATCAGAGATAAACATCAGGATGCCTCTATTTAGAGTGAGTATGCCTAGATCCATTATTTGTGCTTGGTGAAGCATGCCATGATCTTGGTAAGTGAGAAACAATATAGGGCAGGAGATGTCAAACTTATACATGGTCAGAGGGAAACATTTTCATGTACTTTAGGTATATGATATGCTAAATTAGAGACAGAAAACATTAAGCTTGAGCCGAATTGATTGACATCCAATAACCGCTCGTCTTACAAGTTGCTGACAATTCACAAACAAGACTTTTGAGACCACCACAAGAATACAATAGAAGAGCTCCAACATTAAGCCACTATGGTGGATATTCACCATAACTTCCTTACCGTGTCGATTTGCATGACAATGAAGACATAAACTGTTGTGCATCGCAGAAGAGTTGCTGCAGTTTCGACCACCAACCGGAGTTTCAGAAGAAGCAAGTTCTGTGAAAGTATATACAATGGTTCCGCCAACAGCTCCAAAATACAAGCAAATGCTGCAGATTAACATCAAATTCTCTTAGTACTTTTAGCTCCACAGTATCTTACATCAAGGGTTGTATGACAAAGCATTGAAAAGTGAATTATTTAGAATCCTCAAAAGCAGAATTCACACATTACCATTAATTAGGATGGCTTGTCCATATGAGTCTGAAAAACTTAAAGCCTGCGTCCAGAAGACAAATACACATCCAGTAATTGTAATAAGCATTCCCCAGGGGAGAGTTATCCACGCTAATTTCAAAAGCTTTGCTACATTTTCACTGGTTAAAGGGCCTTCGCTGCAAAAGAACGTTTTTTATGCTTACATATTGAAAAGCAACAAAACAAACTGATGCTAAAGTTTGAGGTATCATATGACTTTCACAATGCCACTTTTGATTTACTGAGCAAAAGAAAAGCCATAAACACACACATGACTAGATAGAGAAAACTGTCGGCACACTAGTAAATGCATATCTAAGCACAAATTTGTAAGATGACAAGGATATCTAACCAAAGCCAAAAAGGATAAGCAGGTAAGTTACATGCTAAACTCTTCTATGATTCAAATTGGCCATAACAGTAACATAGAATACGATCATCATGTAGATTGAGGTACATGCAAAATGCAGCACCGCATTATATGTGTTTACATGTAATTCAAGCAATATAAGCCTGTGAGATACCATCTAATGTCTGCCCTCATGCATGCTCTCCGGAAACCCTCTCGACTAAGGAACAAGACACAGGTGACGAATAGATGAAACTGCACAGCATACAGCTGCATTGTTCAAAGAAAAAAAGTGAGAAAACATTTGGAAACAAAAACCCCCAAAAATGACAAGGTAACAAAACGCAAACAGATTGAGAAATCAGTCTGGCTTTAAAGCTCCTATTTTCCAGCTACTAATAAATAGGGAACACAACTAAAATTCATTCATATGAATAAAGTATGTCCAAGCCTCATTCTTACAAAGAAAATCAAGAAAACTAGACTCAACATTGAAACTTAAAATTAACGAATATCATTCATAATTTGGCAACGACGACAACAACAGGCCGACTATTCCAAGCATCATGGATTAAATTTGAGGCAAGAACCCTTAGAAAGTCAGCTTAAGATTTACATGATCACATGACTAGCTAAATACAGATTTGCATACACCAGGCAAATATCATATTTAACTGCAACGTATGAACGTTTAGGCGGTGTTTGGCAAACTAGCTGATAGCTGATAAGCTAGTTGTTGACCGATAAGCTAGCTAGTAGCTGATAAGCTAGCTTATGAATAAATTATGTTTGGCAAAAACTAGCTTATGGGTATGTAAAATGACCAAAAAGGGTATCTTGGGGTATAATAGTTAATATTAATAAGGGTATAATTACAAGAAGCTTCTGAAATGCTACTGCAACTAGTGTTTCAATAAGCTAGCTTATGGTCCATCCAAACATGTACTAGCTTATTTTTGCCAAACACAGCCTTAATCTTCTGGTTCAAGTAGTAGAAAACAAAGGTTTTGGCATACAAAAGCATGTTCAAAATTAGTTCTGAAAGACGAATTACACTTATGCACGAAATTGATTCAACAAGAGAGGTTGATCAAATCCATTGTGAGGGTGAATCTAAGTGATAGTAACAGTTCTTACTGCATAATCATCTTCGGTTAAATGCCTGACAATCCATGAATTGAAGATGAACGGAATTCCCCGAGATAAAAACTGTGTAGCTGTATGCAAGAAATCATAAAGTTTTTATGATCGAAAGAGACGGAATTGGATCATAACAGTAGAAGATGGCCATGGAAACTAACCCAATAAGTACTTGAATGTACGGGAAAGATTAGCAGCACGGTCTCCATCTCCATCTCCAGCTCCAATGGATCGATCATCGTTGGAAGAAGAAGGGTTTACCATCTTTAAGATCAGTATCCCTCAAAGAATCCCTGCATCAAGCTACAATGGGGGTTCTGGTTTCAAAGATGATTCCACAGAGGGTAAACCCTAACCCCCTTGTTTTTTTTTAATGATAGCTTCCATAAGAATTTTCTCAAATAAAAACATTATTATCAAATTTATTAATTGATCACAACAAACTAAAACTTACCAATGTTGCATAGAAACCGTCAAACGGTGGCTAGCCTGGTTGGTAGAGTGGTTATCCTTTTGAAATAGAAGTCTCAGATTCAAACCCCTACAAAGGCATCTTTAATCTAACAACTAACTAAGTTGTCGTTCAAAAAAAATACAATAGAAACCAATTACTGAAAAGTGTTTATCGGTAAAAATGAACACTATCGTATCATACAATATTTTAGTCTCCTAAAATGGTATCGTACGCAACAATTTACCCTGTAAGCTCTTACCGGGTAAAAGTTGTCGATCTCACCTACCGGGTAAGACTCTCGGTTCTTGCTATAGCTCTTACCGGGTAAGATTTTAGTCATTTTCATGTTCGTCCCTTAAGGTAAATTGACCCCGTAAGCACTTACCGGGTAAGCGTCAAGTAAACGGCCCCTAAAATAGTCGTTTATGATATTTATACCGTTTATTCGGTCCTAACAAACACACAACAAGGCATCATAGTTTCATACCGATAGATTAATCCAGACAGACATCTTTATCCGTGCAAAACTTAATGGAAACCTAACCAAACAACCACTAATTTGGATATACTAAAAAAAATTACGTGATAAAGCGTTGTTAACAGGGAAAAAATCGAAAAGTATCGTGAAGAACATGTAGCAATCGACAACATACAAGCATTATAATCTATATCTATATCTATATATCCATTAAAGCAAATCCTAGAGGATGATGACGTGGTCTCTTGAGAGATCAAGAATCACCAATCCTAATTTTCTCAAATTTTTACTTTTTTTAAATAATTTAATTTATTAAAGACATTAAAGTCCATATGCAAAATTAAATCATGCCTCTGATTACAAGAATTATAACCTACAGACTGTAACACCTTAGCCATATCCCATATCGGTCGTGGACAGGAGTGATGCTGGGTGTTATAAGTAATAT
>LUCG01173235.1:0-11484 GCA_001633085.1 Carthamus tinctorius
CACTGGGTTTATCTTTGTATTATTGTTATCGTTATCTGTGGGATTTTTGGGATGTTACAATTAAGCTCATGATCTGTCTGGGTTAAGCCATGATCAAGCCAAAGGCTAGACAAGTTGTGATGGCTTAATCCAAATCATGCATTTAGATCATATTTTTAGGATGAGTCATTTCCTACTTTAACCTCTAGGCAAACACTAAGTTTGGGGTTTTGATTTTCATCCAAACCACATCTTAGTTGATTTTCAAAATATTAATTTTTAGAGGTTGCGTAACAAATTGTTAGTAGAGTCTTTTATTTCTTTTTACTTTTTCGTGAAGCCTTGTTATACATAAAAATCGGTTTTAAGTCTAAAATCACACACACACACACACACCAGTTTTTGTGCATAAGGATACTAGTACATAAGTTATGTTTGACAGATACAAGACTTATATGTACAGACACCAATTATCACTTGTTTTCCATTTTTGCGTTTTAAATTTTATCATTTAATTTAGCTTTGATTAATAGAGTTCCAATTCATGATCATCGTACAGTAAATCACAGTTGGGTCTATATCCATTTGAAATAGTCCACTCCATTCAATGAGGATATTGAATCTTTCAAAGTTTGGGGTGAGGTAAAAACGTTAAAAATCAATTAACTATTTCAATGGATATCAAGAGTGTCTTTCCTTTGACACTTATCCATACACATACATAGATACACATATACACCACATGGATATCAAGAGTGTTCACCCTTACACTCTTGAAAGTCAATCATGCATACACACATACCTCAATATGAGAAGTAGAGCAAAAAGCTCTATTTTTTGTGTGTTTTGCATACACTTAGTGTCAAGGAACACTAAAACATACACCAATTTTTCATGGCATTGTCCAACTCGTAATGCATGGTTTCCAAAATTGCAAGGTTAGTGAAATCATCACTCACAACAAGGACGATTAAATTTTCGGTCTCAATTCAAGGACAGTCTAATTTCCATCCGCACCACAACCCAACTTGGCAACCAACATGCTAATTTCAAAACCAACAACCTTATTTTCATCACAATCCCTAACAACATGCTGAATCATCTACTTCTTTGGAAGCCATGATGAAAGAGTTATAACCCAAACTCAAGCATCAATCAAGAATCTTAAGACCCAAGTAGGTTAAATGGCTTTGGAAATAAAGAAAAGACCAACATGATCTCTACTTAGTGACACAAAGACACCTCAGATAATAGGAAAGAAGCATGTTAATCCTATAAGTTTTAGTAGTGGAAAAGACTTAAAAGAAAATTGATAAGGGTAAAATAGTTACCCTTATTTAGTCACTTTTAGTGTCATTTTAGCGTAGATTTTATTTAATTATAGTTGTTTTATATAGTTTTTGCTATAATTAAGAGTTTTTGTATTAGACGTAACTTTTGTGCAATTCTCACTTTTTACGCTAAAAATGCCGTATTTTGATCTATTTTTATCTCGACTATTTTCAGGTTGCATTTTTGGCCCGGTATAGCAATGGGCCGATTTTTGTACATGATGGGTCGAGAGAAGATGGTGATAAAGTTGGACCAAAGAACTAGGAGATAAATTGGATCGGGCTAGGAGATGATGGACTTGAGATGATTGACGGTGATGATGGGCCACGATGCTGATGATGGGTCGACCGAAGGTCTTGGGCCGCAAGCAGCCGGTTGGGCCGCAGCCATAGATGGCATCATGGGCTGATTTCGTTGCTTATCGATTGGACTTGCAAATTACAAACACTCTTTCGTTAGACTTGGTTTATTTTTGATGGGCCGAATTCTTGCATGCTTTTGGGCCGAATTGGACACAACTTGATGGATCGATTTTGGCTCGTTTTATCACCTAAACTTCGGGCTTAACCCATTATTAGAATATTCTAGAAACCGGCCGTGAGCCCGGGATAATTAGTATAAATAGATATGCCTAGTTAGTTTAATCTTTACCCCTTTCTTTGTAATAGTTTAGAAGAATTATTTGCTTTCTTTAGTTTAGCTTGACGGTTATTCACTCCTTGGGTGTGGGGGTCGAATCAACCAAATTGTTCTATAAATACGCCTTAGCCTAGTAATTAATGCTAGTTGGGTATATTATTTAACTAGTCATTTTACGACGATTAGTACCTTGCTAAACTTTATTTAGTTGCTCATTCCCTAGGTGTTGGAGTCGAGTTGGTTACTTGTTTCGTTACTTTTTCGTTCTCTCGTAGTATATTACTTTAGGTAATAAACCCTTCTAGTCTATCATACTGTTTGAGCTAGAAGGTGCCTAAAATAATATATTTACTTCGTTCGGCGTTACCATCAATTTTAGATTTCAGTTCTCGTTACAAAGCTTTCGTTACTTTACTTTTAAGGATTTCGTTACTCTGTTTCGTTGGTTTTACAACCAACGAACGTATTGTACGATTTCTTTCGTCTTTACTTTTCGTGCAAGATACTAACAATCTAATTGGCTTTTACTTTCTTGTTATTAAAATTCAAGCGCATTTACATTTCTTGCAACCATTTACATTTCCTGCAACCATTTACATTTCATGTATTATTTACTGCATTCATTTAATTTTATAAATCTTTTATTTTAAGAAACCTGGTAATGACAGGCTGACAACTTGGCTAGAGGTGTAAAATAAAGTTTGGAGTTATACGGTAAAAAATAAAATGATATAATTATAGTTTCGTTGTTAAGATCTCAATTTAAGGTTTCATTGAAGATTATATATAAATATTATATTCTTATGTCGACGTATGAAAATGAGTCAATCTTTCAGAGATTGCTGTTAATGAGAGTTTTGACCCGGATGAGATTTGAGTCC
This sequence comes from Carthamus tinctorius, assembly GCA_001633085.1. NCBI lineage: Eukaryota > Viridiplantae > Streptophyta > Magnoliopsida > Asterales > Asteraceae > Carthamus > Carthamus tinctorius. The sequence goes on from LUCG01173235.1 coordinate 2,832, forward strand.
AGATCTCCCCCTATAGACTATTCAAAGTGTCTAAAAGTGGTTGTTTATAAAATGATCGTTACATTGAAGATTACGTCGATTTAATTATTTAATATCTATATATATGAAAATGAGTTAGCTTTTCAGACGTCACTATTAACCTTGGTTTTGAGATATTAATGACGTTATCATTATTTCGGATTAAGATATTTCATTAAAGATTATGTACGGTGAATTTATTTTTTATATGACGTATAAAGCAACAGGTATTTTTCTCAAGTGGTACGACGATACCAATTTCATGGTGTATGAGATCTAGAAATAGATTCCGTGGTGAGACCCTCGACTTTTTGGTATTCTCTTACAAATAATGTTTAATTTTGAGGTGTATGAAATCTAGCAATAGATTCCATAGTGACACCCTCGACTTTTTGGCATTGTTTTATAAATAGTCTTAATTTTGTAATAATGCTAAATTCTAACGAAATTGGCGTGGAGACGTTACAACTTTTAACATTATTTATTCCTTTAAAATTATACTAATTTTGTAGTCATGATGGTTGGTAACAACTGTGTTGGAAAAGCTACAACTTTTAAGTATTTTTAATTAAATATCCGAAATAACAGTTTTGGGACATACGAGATGATCGTGCCAATGTCTCAATTACTTGTTATTTCGACCAAAATATACGTCAATCCTATAATTATAAATAAACCGTACATATGAAAATGTGTTAGCCTTTCAGAGGTTACGCTTAATATTAAATCCAAAATACTTGGTGCTATTTCTACCATCATTTTAGCGACTAACCTATTTTTCCCAACCGAGTTTTACACCCTTTTCTTCTTATTATATCTGATTTATGTCTATTTGCTTTTCATGCAACCAATCAAATCAAACTATTTCTTTCAAAACCTCACGGAAATCTTTTTATAACTGGCATCATCGAAAGACTGTTTTACACACCTCTCTATGGGATCGATATCTAGTACTTGTACCACTTTATTACTTGTTATTTTAGAAAACGACAGTAAACCGAGGTTTATACTTGGACCAAAGTTTAGTTGTTTATTTTTGAATTAGTGGTTTTTGGCGCCGTTCTGTATAGGGAGTTGATTACCCAATCCTCCTATATACATAGCAAGTTTTGGTGAGCCGTTCTGCATAGGGAGTCGATTACCGAATCCTCCTAGGTTGCAGAAGGTGGACGAAACGAGCTGCAGTAGTCCAAATTTCACTAGGACCCAATTAGTTTTTCCGTATCAACCGTCGAGGTTAAATTATCCTTAGTGGTGGAGCGACAACCCTAGAAGGCCCTAGCAAAAATACACAAAAAATCAAAAGAAGAAAACAAAAGAAAACAAAGTAGAGCCTAAAAAGAACTTGCATCATTATCTTCTACTCAAATAATACAAATTTCTCTCACCATACCTCCAACACAACCCAGTGTTAACTCACGTCTCCCATAGTTCCCATTTATGTCCTACGTGATACCATAGGGAATTCAAAAACCATGGTGAAAAATCCAAGAAAGTGTACTATAGATGTATCACAATCTAGTAACAGTCCTAGAGTTCCGTGTGAAACCAGTCCCAAGTGTCCTTGTGACATAAGTCCCAAAAAGCAATAGGTAAATCTCACCTACCATTATGGTAAAACCCGTTTCAACATCATCTCCAACACCTACTCTTCAAAAGACCACATCTCCTAATCCATTCCCTTCCTACATTCTTTACTGCTAGAGGTTAAGGAATCAAAGGAAGAATTATAATTTCAAAAGTTTGTGGATGTTTTTAAGCAATTGCATATAAACATACATTTGGTAAAAATCACTGATCAAATGCTAAGTTATGCGATGATTTTGAAAGACATTTTGAGCAAAAAGAAAAAAAAGTTGACGCAGTATGAAAATGTAGCTTTGATTAAAGGGTGTAATGCTTTGTTGTCCAACAAAATACCTCCTAAGTTAAATGACCCTTCAAGTTTCACTATTGCATGTTCCATAGGAGGGAAAGAGATACGAAAGGCCTTATGTGAATTAGCTGCTAGTATAAACATTAACGGTTCAGATCCACTTCTCAATTTAAACTCAACTTCTCACACGATCCTTTACTTATATATCTATATATATGTTTGAATTATAAACTTAATTCATATAAAACAGTATCTTAAGACATTTAAACATTTTCAGCATCTTATAAATCAGATCTTATTGTAGTAGGATTAATCCTTCTACTTATATTGTACGAGCTGTAATTTAGGGTATTACAAATTTACAATATCAAAAGAACAATTATTTTTGTCAACTTTTAAAAATAAACAATCTATTAAATATTATTACAAAACAATATTTTTAAAATAATTATATATTGTTCTTAGTAATACGATTTAGTTATTTTTCTATTTTATTTGAAATGGTGAAAATACGCAAAATTGTAGTTAAAATAGAGAAGAACTAAATCAACCATTTTCAAATATCAAACATATTTCTAACCATTTGTTCTTTCCATTAATAAATAGCAATTTTGATTCCAAACACAAACATTTTTGTATTTCTATTTTTGTTGTTGGTGTTGGGATACTATGTTGGTGCAACAAGGACTTGTACCTTGGGATCATCGATGGCATTAGACAGATTGCAATCTTCCAAAACCCCATAGCGAAATATCCAATAGTCTTTAACTCATGGTGTATATATGTTATATCCATAAATATTAAATTAAAATATATAGTTTTATTCCATATCTCTTTTAGAAAGTATATCTTTAAAATTCAAATTTATATGTTCACTGTTTTATATATTAAAAAAAAACTCTATCTAGATTTTAAGTTTTGGAGATCATATTTTTAATAACAAATTTAATCTTTTAGGTCTTAAAATGGACATTTTCCAAACTCTACCCTTAAAATGAAATATATATAAATGAAGGTGATAACATTTTATTATACCACATTTTACCAAAATTATCAAGAGCTTTCTAACATGCCAATTTGGTTGTAGTAAATGTAAAAGTTGCAAGAAAACAAAATAGACTATACCATAAATATTTAAGCAACATTGCTATCCATAAAAAAAATATTTAAGCAATATTTAACAAAATATATAGGTCATATATGCGGATAGAAATCTCTTGTATCAAATTTCTCTATCTCATTCTTATCCAACCAATGAATTAATGACAAATCAGCTTTTTATATTTTTTAAATTAATTTTATCTCTTTTCATATTCTCTCTCTGATTATGTGTATTCATCTGATTGATGGACATGAATGACATATGGAATTTTCGTACAGGTGATTTTTATCCCATATATGCATACAGGCTAAGAGCATCTCCAATAATTCTTTAAAATAAATGAAACATCAAAAAACTTAAAATTTAGATAACTCTCTAAAATTTGATGAGAGGTAAATGAAATTATTTTTTTATTCATTTGCATCAATATGATTAAACTATTATTATTTTATATAATACTTTTAAATAAAATGCCTTGAAGTGATAAACTATCTAATATTTTGTTAATACAATTAATATTGAATACTTTAAAATAAAGAATTTGTTAAATTGAAATATATTTCTATTTAAAGATTTTAACTTTTGATTTTTTTTTAAGGATGTCTGGACCAAAGTCCGACTAATCTCCGGCAATTTTGGGAGGCTAAACATGGCCCAACTTAAATGTTCCCAGATATGCGTACGGGAAGGCTCGCACTCGGTTAGGGCACTATGAACCCCCGAGCGATAACTAATCCGTCACAACACTCTTGACAACTTTCGATTTTTTATTTTAAAGAAATTATAAAAAACCAGTTATAATTTCTCAAATCCCAGCTTGAATTGAATTATGACTTTTGTTAATTAAATGTTAACTAATTTCGAAAATTAGTTTAGGATCCTGCAACCCTTTGTTGAATCTTTAAAAAGAACACAACATTCTTAAAAAATGACAAAAAATAAGTAATACCCACATAGAAATTAACAGCTTGTCGTCAGAATCAACCATTAACACCCTTTCAACAATGTTGTATATATATCTTCCATTCACTCATCCCATTGAAAACACCATTCATCACCATTTGGCTTTTGAATACACAAAAAAAAAAAAAGCAAATATGAGTTTTTCACCCCCAGCACCCTTCAATATAACCACACCATTTGCCTTGCCTCCAAATTTGTTGCCCACTCCTTCCAGTCCAGAATGGATGAACAAGGCCGATAACGCGTGGCAGCTTGTGGCTGCCACGCTTGTCGGCCTCCAAAGCGTCCCTGGACTGATCATCTTGTACGGAGGAGCCGTCAAGAAAAAATGGGCGGTCAACTCCGCGTTTATGGCTCTCTATGCTTTTGCTATGGTTCTCGTTTGTTGGGTTTGCTGGGGTTATCAACTTTCTTTCGGGGATCAACTCATCCCCATATGGGGGAAAATCGATGTCGCCCTTGAGCAGAAGTACCTTCTCTCACAGGCATTTGTGGGATTGTTTCCAAACGCCACCATGGTGTTTTTTCAGTTTGTCTTTGCCGCGATTACGTTGATTTTGATTGCTGGGGCGGTCTTGGGACGGATGAATTTTTACGCGTGGATGTTGTTTGTTCCGCTTTGGCTAACCTTTTCGTACACTGTTGGTGCGTTTACGATTTGGTCTGTAAACGGCTGGTTAACTAAAATGGGCATTATCGACTATTCGGGTGGTTATGTGATCCATCTTTCTTCGGGAGTTGCTGGTTTCACTGCTGCTTATTGGGTACGTGAATCTAACTATTACTATTCTCAAATCAGCTAAGACTTGAACCATTTTTCACAAATATATGTTGCAACCTTCCTTCTCTCCTTAATAGATCTTTTGAAAAGTAATAAACTGAAATTATACAAATTCTCACATGGTATCATAGATAGATCCGGTGTATCACTTCAACGACTCGACGCTCTGGGATAATTTGTGCTTGCCGAGCATCAGTTGGAGGGGCATGCTAGGGTCCCACATCTGCTAAACGTTGATGGTTTCTCTTAGTTATACATTGGAACCCACTACAACAAAACTGAGTTTATAGGACCCAAGTTTATAGGACCAAACACAAAAGTATCATATCTAAAAGTGTTACAAAAAATTTATAGGACGCTTTTGAGCGTCGCAACAACGTTTTTAGGACAATTTCAAAATATAATGTGGTATTAGCTAATTTTATAGGATGTTTTTTGAAAACTATCCTATAAACCCATATTTTTATAACATACTTGCGTTTATATGACACTTTTTCAAGTAGTGTTCTATAAAATAGTTAAAGGATGCTTCATTTGAAAAAAGTTTTAAAAACCTTGTTACGATGCTCAAAGGCGTCCAATAAACTTTTTGTAACACTTTTAGATAGGACGCTTTCTTGTTGTATCGTATAAACCTTGGTCCTATAAAACAATCTATTAAGATACTTATTTATTTTAGGCGTCCTATAAACTCAATATCGTTGTAGTGACCTCGTCTCTCCTCAAGGACCCTTTTGGAGAAACTTGTTTTTCGTTCAACATTTATACTTTTGTGATACAAAAACGTTTACTTTGCTTTTTTTTGGCTCAGGTTGGTCCAAGATTGACGAAGGATAGGGAAAGATTTCCTCCAAATAACATTATACTTATGTTAGCCGGTGCAGGCCTCCTATGGATGGGCTGGACTGGGTTCAACGGTGGTGACCCTTATGCCGCTAGCACGGATGCTGCCTTAGCTGTCTTAAACACCCATGTTTGTGCTGCCACGAGCCTCTTGACATGGCTCATTCTTGACGTAGTTTTCTTCAAGAAACCTTCAGTGATCGGTGCGGTTCAAGGCATGATCACGGGTCTAGTTTGCATCACCCCAGCAGCAGGTACTTGTACCTCCCAAAAACGTTTATCAGTAATTCACATAAACAATATGTCGCTGCAACAAAATTGGATTTTAAAGACCGATGAATTGTCCATACGTAAAATCATAATTATTGGTACAGGTGTACGTTTTCCATATAATCAACCCGCCTTTGGCAATTCGCATCAAAATAGAGTACCTAATTAATAAAACTTATGTTTATAGGAAGTAAAGTTGCATATTTTTTTTTGCTGAAAAAACGTTATGATAAATTGTTAGGTTGAAGCCCTTGTGACGTAACAAGCAGGGGTGGAATTTAATTAATTACAAATTTATATATGTTTTGAACCCCAACAAAAATATGGTTTGATACCATAAAGGTTGTGTTTGGCAAAAATAAGCTAGCTTATAAATTAGTCCATCCAAACATGTAACACAAACTAGCTTATAAGTTAGCTTATAAGCTAGCTTTTTGAAACGCTACTTTGAGTAGCTTATTGGGAGCTTTTTGTAACTTTTTCCAATTATACCCTTATTAATATTAATTATTAAATTCAAAGATACCATTTTTGGTCATTTTACATACTCATAAGCAAGTTTTTGCCAAACATAATTTGTTCATAAGCTAGCTTATCAGCTACTAGTAAGCTTATCAATCAACAGCTAGCTTATCAGCTATCAGCTAGCTTATCAGCTAACAGGTAGCTTATCAGCTAGTTTGCAAACGTAGCCAAAATCTCTTAGTCCGGCTTCATTGTTAATTTTTCTTTATCTATTTTGCTTTTCTATAGTAATAGTTATATGTGAATTGTTAGAGTTGGAATTTATTAGTGAATGTATAATTGTTAATTTTTTGTTAGTTATTAGTTGTTAGGATTAAAGTTTTTTTTTTAATTAATTGTTAAAGTTTGTTAGTTAATGCTAATTAAATTGTTAGTTTTTTTCTTGTTGTAAATTTAGAGTTAGAGTTTATTAGTTGATGAATCCAAAAGCATTTTTTTAATGAAGTATCACCCTAATCAACAAGATATATATATATATATATATATATATAGGGGTAGATTCAAACCGGAAGTTAAATATTTTGCGAGAAGGTGAGAAGTGTTTAATCATATATGATTATACACATGTTACATTGACAATACATAGACGCTTAATCATATATGATTAAACACATCCAAATGGTGTGTAATCATATATGATATTACGACTTCTTGCAAAATGTTTACCTTCTCGTATGAACCTGTCTCTCTCTCTCTCTCTCTCTATATATATATATATATATAAGTAGAAACTAGCTAAATAGAGGACATTATTAATCATGAGTAGGCACGTACTTACTTAAATTCTGACTTTCATCACTATAACATTTGGATCGTAACAAGCTAGTTTATTTACAAAGGTAGACATCTTAGATAGAACACAAAAGATAAATTGTCCTATTAAGTTGCCAAATTTTGTCCTGACAACTTAATGTAACATTTTTTCATAGGATGTCGATTTTTAGTCAAATTAACTTAAAGGTCACTTTAAGTACCTCCGTAAGGAACTCACTTAATTTGTTGTAGTGTGTCAATCGCTATGTCAAGTCAAGATTCGTTGTTTTACCTGAACTCATTAATATTGCTTTTAAGGCGTTGTGCAGGGGTACTCGGCAATACTAATGGGACTTCTTTCGGGGTCGATCCCATGGTTCACCATGATGGTGGTACACAAGAAATCAAAGCTACTTCAAAAAGTTGATGACACGATGGCCGTGCTACACACTCACGCAATAGCAGGAACCCTAGGAGGCCTCCTCACCGGCCTCTTTTCCGAGCCGCATTTGTGCGAATTATTCTATGGAGTTCCAGGTAAATACATGGGTTTATTCGAAGGGTTGCACCGTGGGACCACGCAAAGCGTCCGTTACGGGTTCAGGCAAATGGGTGTTCAAATAGTTGGGATTCTATTTGTCATTGTGCTTAACGTCGTCATGACAAGCTTAGTGTGTTTATTCGTGCAACTAATCGTGCCATTGCGGATGTCCGATGAGGATATGGAAGTTGGAGATGAGGCCGCTCATGGTGAAGAGGCGTATGCGATTTGGGGTCAAGGGGAAAGGCTTGAGAACTCAAGGTTCTCGAATTATAACGATATGGAGGCCCCGAGCAAGGGTGCGGGTTCAATTGAATTGGCATAAGACCGGGGTGACCATGGTTAGGTTTTAAATGGTTCAGAAAGTTGAAGTTGAATGGTTAAATAAAAGCTTATGAATGTTAAATTGTTACTCATTTGAAGGAAATGAAAGGAATATTAATAAATAACATAGACCTGTGTGTTTTGTTTTTTTAGGGATTGTATAAGGTTACACCAAAATTGAATCAGAAGATTACTTCATCTTGTTTCAAGATCCTACACTCTTAATACAAATCACATATATACATAAACTAATGTTCCTTTTCTCTCATAACACATCTTCATTTATTTGATCTAATTTATATTTTTATTCTCCATTTTCAATAGTGATAATGTGTCAAAGATTAATTAATGAACAAGAATGTTACATGAAGAATTGAAGATCGAAGGTATAGATGATTTTTATCAGGCATTTTGCCATCTAACCACATAGTCATTTAAGATTGGGAAACTTTCAAAATCACTATTATTACCCATATCACCACAAAAAGGCTTTTGTTATACATACCTTTTATATATATATATATATCACTATTATTACCCATATCACATATATATATATAGGGGTGGGTTCAAATGTGAACCACTTTTTGGTTATGAACATGAGGACAACCGAGAGCGCGACACGTGGCGGATGACTAGGCGCCACGTCAGGTCCAC
>LUCG01173270.1:200-10978 GCA_001633085.1 Carthamus tinctorius
TATTTATTGACCAGATAAGTGGCTGAAATTCGTCCTCATGTTCACAACCAAAATTGAGTTCACATTTGAACTTCCCCCCCTCCCCCCTCTCTATATATAAATTAAAACGGACAAATTGATCATCATATATATAAGTATTTTTTAAGAATTCACCGAATTATGAATAGTGTAAATGTGTAACGTATTAAAGAAGAATTACTATTTGTATATCGAATTTTATAGTGAATTATAAGAAATGATGTAAATTATTAGAGCCTTTAAAGATAGGAATAATTAAAAGGAAAGGTAATTTGGGAAAGTATTTTAAAATAAAGAAAAGAAAATTATTCTGTTCTCCTCTTTTCCAGCTTCATCATTTCTCTCTGTCTTCCTCCCAATGCTCTCATGGACACCCTGTTATGTATGTATGTATGCACATTAATTTCCTCTTATCAACAAAAACCAATTAATATTGACCTCACAGACTTCACTTCAATTACTTGTTTATTTCACAATGAATTCTTACATGAATTTGGCACAAGGAATGGCCTCCGCCGCCCTCCTCTTACTCGTCATCGCCTTTCTTTGCTGTTGTCTCACTTCCAAACCTCGCTCACACGGTGACCACCGTAGCAGCACCGGTGCTTGCTCCTGCGATGGCTTCGTTTGATATACAATGTACAACATTTCTAATATTCTTCATCATTTCTTTCTTTTTTTCTTTCTTTTTTCTAGCTAGATATAATAGCCAAGTCTATTAGATTCATTTGTATAACAAATTGTTATTTGTTCATGTATCATCCACAGGACTAATGCTTCAGCCAAATTAAAGTTTTGAGTTTGAATATTTAATGTATATATATCTACGAATTTGGATTAATGCAAAGTGAATTTAATTTCGTGATATGCAAGGTTGCGAAAAGTGTTCCGTTTCACAATTCATATTTCTATCCAAGTATACATTGATTGATGCATCATAAAATCCCAATTTCATAAAACAAGATGCGGTGTTCGTCTTCATATGTAATTGTTGATGGATCCACATATGCTTCTCGACAACAAAAAAATATGTCATTGACGTACTTTGATCTTCATTCCATTTAATTCTGATCGAATATTCATCGTCTACAGAGATTTCATCACTTAATCCTTGTTGGCCATGGTCCTCATGCACATGGGCATTCAAGTAGACACCCTGGGTTTCATAAAAACATTATATTATCAGCCAGTAATCATTAAAAAAATTAATAACATAAGAAACGAGCTAGAACCAGTAATCAGTTTCGATTGAGATGCTCAGCGCCATCAAAGGTGCAAAAAATCATTTACAATATGTTTGTCCCAAAACTTATTTATAGTATGTAGCCTAAAACACATCATTCTTCTAATAAATTTAGTAGTTCTAAGTATACCTACATTAAAATTCTTAAGTTATATGAAACTGCATAAATTTAATGAATATTGAAATTTAACGGATAATTGACCTCACCTTTGAACCTTCATCGTTAAATTAAGCTTTTCTAACGTATGAATTCTCCTCTATCCACCTTTTAGCTTCAGCGAGGGACCTTAGTTTCTTCTTCGACTTCGGATGAGAATAGAACTATATAGAATTTAATATTTAGTTACCTTACTAATCGAAAAGTATTCAAAATAAACTATAGATTATAAGATAGATATACTACCTTGTCAATCCTATGATTTTTATTATTTTCTTGACGCTTTCTTCTTTCAATGGTCCATCCTTTTAGATGATCCTGTAGTTCTCGGGGATCTAGAGGAACTTCGCCATTACTCTCTCTTCCTTGATTTATCTGTCGAAGAACACAACGATCGATGAATGTTTATAAGATTTTGATATACTAGAAATCGAATTAAAGAAAAACAGAAAGTACATTATATATTTGTGTACAAAAAGAAAATAGAAAACAGGAAATTACTCATTGGCTACATAAGGGGAGAGGAGGGCAAATGTAACTTATCTAAGAGCAAATGAAATCAATATTACCTCTTGAATGTTGTTGGTTTTATATAATTCTAGCATACAGAAATCCTTTTCTATCTTCCCCATGGATTCCGAAGAGGTGTATTTTCTTCTCTTTCTGACTGATCCATGATCATCCTGCATCCGATTTTTCAATTGTTTGTCTCTTAGTTGTATGAAAAATATAACAATAGGTAGGAATTACTTACAAAATGTGACATTAACAGTTAAGTAGAAGTTATGTGTTTTACAAAAAAAGAACTCAAAGTTAACCATTAAGTTAATTGTAACGGAAATCTTTTCACAAGAAGCAGCATTACTTTACGTATTTCCCATTTCGAGCATAAAAACTACTAACGTGCGTGCGTGTGTGTATGTATATATATTTATTTATAATATTCGGAACTTCTCGGATGGTACATAAGGACTACCCCAAGCACATCACATACCGCTTCCGGTTTCCTGAAAGAGATTGGCACTGCTGCAATAACATCATTTTGTGTTACAGTAGCTTCATTGGCTTCTCTTTCCTGTATAGAGAGCCATTTCATTAGTTATTACTTTAACTAGAAGAGAAGAAAATAAAATTATGAAGTATATTAAAAATAAAGATAACTAGCTAGAGGTGCAACACAATTAGACCCACCCAAAGACCATGGAACTAGAAAATGATACAAATATACAAACTCCAAAAAACTTTTTCTATGAGGAGGGTTGAAGATTCATATATAAAAATCTAAAATTACATTATATTTGTAACAAATTCAACATAAATATTCTAACTTTTATACCTGATAGAATGTTGGGTGGGGGATAATCTCTAATCCTGTAGGATTTGGTGATTGTTGTACAAAGTTGAGGGCCATATTACACTTGACTGATGATCTGTGTGTCACTAAGCAAGGACAAAAGGGAAGCTAAGAAGGTTGATGAGTGTGTGGAGAGAAAGATACAACACTTATTGTGTGTAAAACTTGCATAATGGTGGAATGGATTTATAGCCTATTAAATTTGCACAAATTTATTATTTTCAATCTTTGTAGAAAATATTAAATTCAACAGATTTGGAATTATAGTTAATGTCATTTTAAAGGTGTTCTAAGGCGCCCTAAAATTTAGATATTGCATTAATTTTCGAAAATCTTTTTGTTTACATTTGGATTAGGTAAGTTATGGATGATGACCTTCTATTTTCTTTTTTTATTTTGGTAAAATATTTAATTTGAACTTATCTGAAAAATATTTTGAATGTTCTAGGATACATTGTATATACAAGTATATTCATACATAAAAACTTGCACATATACTAGTTAAATATATTGTCTATTTTTGATTAAAAATAGTGGGAGATATCTTTTTGTTTTAAAGATAAAATTGTTATCGCGGTTTTAATCACACCTCCTGTACATATGTGTATGTATATATAATTGGGATTATGTAAAAACTTTTTCCTTATGAATTACGTGGTTGGGAGATGATTCTATATCTTAATTTGAGCGGATTGTTGGATGTAATGCAATGCAATTGTTGTTCCTTAATAAAGAAGACTTGCAAGGGATGTAAGCAATGGGGACATATGTTTTTTTATATGTTAATATGAAAATGTAAACGTAGTTTAACATTTATAACTTAACATTCCTAATATACATTAACACGCCTTGACTTGTAAATGTTGATATAAGCAAACATATATCTTAACGTATTAACATATCTTACCATGAACATGCATGTTAACATAATGTATGTAAAATGTTAACATAAGCTCACAAAAGTAGAAAATCAAAAGACTGAAGTGCCCCTACTTCATAATAAGGATCGGTGATCATCAGCCTTAGATCAAAAGAGATCGATAGTTGTGCATGGTTTCTACTGTTCTCATGGAAAGTGGAACTTCTTACCCAAAGCCACGTGTGTGTGTGTGTATATATATATCTATGTGTGTGTTGGGGGGGTTGAAATAATGAACATTGAATACATCAAGAAGATATATACATATTTAAACACCTCATAGGTGAACTTCCATCAACTAATTAACGAAGCTTTTCTGGCATACGAATGATGTCCTATGCCCCTTTTTTACTTCAACAAGGGACTTTAGTGTCCTTTGTGAACTTGCATGACAATATATGTTACCTTCATAATCAATTAAGTATATGTAGGGAAAAGATTGTGATGTGTAACTTGTCAATCCTATGATTTTCATTCCATTCTTATTGCTTTCTTGTTACCATTGTCCATCCTTTTACATGTCTGAGTAGTTCATGAGGATTTAATGTAGTTTCATCATTCTCTGTCTCTAGATTTATCTGTTAAAGAACACACATTAAGTATTACACAAAAAAGTACTAGAAAAGTAACGCATGACCTAAGTGTATACAAGACAAAAAACACAACCATAGAATAAAAGAAAAAGGAGGTGCACGTTGACTTGCCTAACTAGCAAGGCTTCCTCGGTGTAATTTAGAGTTTAAATATCACACTTTGACGTTGGTCATGGAAGAAATTGGTATGAATCCCCGTCTTGGGAAACTAGATATAACTTAAGAAAGAAAATAAATATGACCTCTTGATTGCTATATTGGATTTACATAATTCCAGAAGGCAAAAGTCCTTTTCTTTTGCTCCATGAATAAGAAAGAGGTGCATCTCTTCTTCTCTTTCTCAGTGATCCATTTCTTCGTGTCTGTATCTCTTGCATGAAAAACATGACAATGGATTAATAGCAAGAAAAATAAAAGTGTGTTGTCATTAAACCTTGATACATGGACATGTTCAAAAAACGTAAAAGGACATACTTGTTATCTGTTTATATAACTTTGTAGCTAGATCCAAATCGATGTAGAACTAAACAAGTAAATCAACGTGCATGACTTATGTGTGAAAAAGAGTTAGGCATTTCTATACCAAGAGCTATAGTTAGGTATTTTCTCTATCAAAGTTAGCACTTGATGCCTTGAGGGTTATAACTTGTTTCTATTTCTTCTATCATCTCCTATGCAGTGCATTTTGAAATCTAAGTTAGCTTTTACCACATGAATTCCTACTTGTTGTGTAATAAATGTTCCATTTGTAACTTTTGATATTGAAACATGATTTATTTACAAAATCTGACAATAATAATTACCCTAGTAGAATTTGTGTGTTTTCCAAAATAGTAACTTAAAGTTACCATTATTATGTTGTGATGGACATTATAGATAACTTAGTACCACCAATGTATGTCGTTGAGGGCCAAAATCTATCAATAAGTTCCGACGGACATCCTACCACGGTCAGATTTCCCAATGAGAAAAAGTTATGTTAGTAATCTATCAATAGATTTTAAGATCCTCGATGGATCTTAAATTTTAATTTTTAAACTTTTAACTAATTTTCCATGTGATGACCACATGAAAAAATTATTTAGAAAACTTAACAAGAAAATATTTAAAGACCCGTCTCCTCATAAAGACCTGTCTCCTCACATAACGAATTTTATCTCTTTGAGGATAATAACAGTTTTTTAGGAGCTACTTTAGCTCTTACTCAAAAAGACATTAAGAGGGGTTTAGCCTATTCCACAATGTCTCAATTGGGTTATATGATATTATAAGGTGTAGGAAAATGGTCGAAGTAGTTAAAATCAATTGTTGTTAGATCTATAGGATTTGATGGATAATGAGTCAGCCAAAATGGCAAATCCAAAGAAGGTTTTCATGTACGTTCATCATTGCTCTAATTCTCTGAGCTACATGCCCCACTGGATCCATTCTCGGGAGTACCCTGAAATAAAGGAACCTTTGCTCTCCCCATCCATTTCGAGTTAAGAAGATGTCAAAGCACCTTTATCTCTGTGGCGGCAATTATAACCCCATCAGTTACAAATTGATACAAAGCGCCAAACAACACCATCCAACGATCTTGGGTTCTAGTTAGCTTACACGAGTGTGCACTCCACACCTCCTATCTCATGTTATAGCTTAGCTATTAACCCCATTATTATCATTGAATCCAATTATCTAAAATAGACTGATGATTTCACTAAAATCCTCGCCATAGGCAACAAAGCTCAAGGAAAATACCTAAAAATATTGAAAAATGACGTAAAATCAGAATAAGGGAAGAATGATGTCTTTGAAATGAAATGTGATAAAATATATCAGTGACCTTTTTCTGTGTGAGAGTTATTTTTGAGGGGTGATTGACACCAAACCTCCTAAAGCCAACTGGTTCAGGAGTCGTCAACTTGAAACTTATTACATGAACGAGTTAGTAATCATTGTTTTATGGTACACATTTGATAATGAGTATGTATTGGTGAACTTGCTAATTCAAGATGTTAAGTTTGAGGGTTGCTTTACATTTAATCCCTTACAGATAACTAGTTTGTGAGCGACTGGCCTAATTCTTGTTTATTTAGATTATCCAAGATCTAGAGACAATCACGAGAGGTCCTTCATAAATGTTGTTGGTAGTTAGGTTTGGATAATAAACAACATTATTAGAGGTTGTGTTCTTAAAAGAAGTTCTATTACGTTGAAAAGGAAACTAATCTATTCAATGGATATAGCTAGCATTATTCTTTTTTATCTTTTATTCAAGTAAAACAATTGCTAACATATGCATTTATAACATGTTACAACCGGCTACCCTGACCACATCACATTCATGTTTAAGCTTCCAGCTGAAGATATGCATCACTGCAATCTTGTTTGGGATTTCTCTCATTTTATTTAGGGGAAATAATCCATCATTAGTCAAAGAAATTCATTGGCAAAATGTTAGCAGATTGACACTAAAGTACTTTTGTTGAACCGGTGCTTTAGTGTCCTTTATTGCACAATATTATTAAGTGTTGTGGATTTTACACATAAAACCAGTAATTACTCTAGATAGTTTTAGGTATAGGATAAATTACATGGAAACTCTAGAATATTCATACAAGGGCAGTAGAGGTTAATATTTTTATTGATTAAGGGATTTTTCAGTTGTGGCTTAATGGGACGTATAGTCCATATAGCATATTCGCTCAACCATAAATGGTTGCTCTGTTATGGCTTAATTTGGAAATAAAGGACTTATTCGAACAACTAGGGGAGGACGCTTGTTTACATCAGCTAACTTTTTTACTTAAATACCCTTATTACAAAACATAATCTCATCCAATGTAACAAAAGGAAAACCCACCGCCTCTATCTCCATTCCTTAAAACTCTATATGCTACAACACCTCCATTGCCTCATTAGAGATCTCCCTTGTCGACGTTGATCTACTGTTCTTATCTTCATTCTTTTGGCCCTCTTCCTTTCCTCTCTTTCTCACGAGATCGCAATAATAGGTTCAGTGATAAATTGATGGGTTTTAGTGGCATCCATGGAAGGTGAAGGTGAAAGGTTCTCCACCGGTGTTTAAGAACATTAGCATCTTCTGAAGTTAATGGGGCTTTAATTTCTTTTCTTGTTTATGTGCTTTTATTCAACAATCCTCTTGTTCTGGGTCTCCGTCCAGGGTTTACCGGCTAAGTAGGTAGCAAGTCATTTTGTAACATAATAGAAAAAAAATAAATATTTGATACATTAAAAAGCATTTTTGGTAGTTGGGTACACCCAATAACTTTTTGGGTATAGTTTGATATATTTTGGAGAAATATCCCTTCTTTTCATATGAAGTAGGCAATAAAACCAAGAAGATGAGGACAACATCCTCATCTTCAATCTTGACTTCAACATTCTTCAAATCCATAAAAATGGAGTTTAACTCGTCAAGATGTTCCTTCAAAGGCGAGAGTCCTTCATTCGTAATGAGAATAACCTTTGCTTTAACAACAACTTGTTCGTTAAGGACGAGTGAGCCTTGTGGTCTTGTTGTGAAAATTAAGATTTGGACATACATTCATGCTTATCAAATGTCTTGCTCTCGTCTTAATTCTCCATTAATTGAAGTTGTTCTTACCTATAATGAACTTGTCTATTTTCATCATTTTCTTGAAATCTTGAAGACAACTATGGCACAAGATTGATGCTGAGAATTGAAGCAGGAAGTAATTGAAGATTAATCAATCACCAATTGAGTCGACAATTTCTAAATAATTGGCTCTAAAAAATCGACCATTGAAAAAATCAATACATCTAGATTGATTGTTAATTGGTCACACTTGAATACCGATTCCTCAAATTCACCATTAATTGAAACTATCAATTTACGCCATCATTTCCAGAATTGACTCAATCGATTGCCAAGGAATAACTTTTCAATTACGATTCTAGTAAGGAAGAATCAGAAAACCAAAACCGATGACTATGATTTCAAGAAAAAATCAGAATGGGTAACTTGAGATTTCAGAAAATTGCGACTCTGAAAAACAAATCAAAATCGATAATTTGATTCCAAAATCAAAATCAATAATCAGATTACAAAATCCAAATCGATTGTGGAAGTGGAAGAGTAGAGACCAATGATTGGGAAAAATTAAGTATTTGAATTAAAGCCACCATGATGATGTAACAGCTCTTATGAAATTTTTGGGTTCTGAAATTCCTGGTGTTCAACAACCATGGCCATATGCGGCGTCTCCCTCTCTAGTGCATCATCCTCCCTCTCTGTCTTTACATCGCCACAGGGATTTGGGCTTCAAGATTTTAATTAGGTTTGAAAAAGATATATTATTTTTGAGAATCAATTTGTTATGTTTTTCTGACTTAAGATAGCGTTTGGTACGGAGACTGGATGAGACTGGACAAGACGGGACAGGAGAGGACAGGACAGGACGGGACAGAACAGACTAAATTGTCTGTCTTGCGTTTGGTACGACTGGACAGGACAGAAATAAATTGTCTGTCCTACGTTTGCTAAACTGGACAGGACTGGACAAAAATGTCAAAATGACAAAATTACCCTTAACATGAGTTTTAATATTTTATTACATGACTTAGATTAATTAAAAATTTATATTCTCTATAATTTTATTACCATAAAATAATTAAACATATTTATAAAATATTTATTGAAAAAGCTAAACATTAAATTAACATTTATAAAAGATTTATTGAAAAAGCTAACATTAATTGGTAACCGGGTCATTTGTTCTTCTAGGTTATTCTTCCTTCTTCTTTCTTCCATGTTCTTCTTTCTTCTTCACACAGGTTCTCCTTCTTCTACCTTACACAAGTTTTTCAGGTATTTCTTTCTTTATTTCTTTCTTTCTTCTTCNCTCGTTCACATCTCCAACTCGTATCCATATTCTAAGATACATCTAGACATAGTCTATCTTCTGCAGATCTGAACGCTTGAAATCATAAACCAAAAACAGATCTTCAAATCGGTTTAGAAATCATGAACATATATTGAAATCGTTTTCTGGAGATTTGTAATTAGAAATCGAAATTGTTAATGTGAAGTTAAAACTCGAAATTGCTTTCTATAGAAGAGTTCATATCTTGAAGGTTTGATTGAAGATGGTGGAGAAATTGATTTCAATGGTGGACTGATGGTGTTGATGTAGGTTTGGAAAAAATGATTTTGGTGCAAGGTTTATTATCAGACTTGAATGAAAAGGGTAAATATGTAATTTCTTAGTTTATTCCTATGTTGTTCCACCTATTTTGGTGGAACAAAAATTTCTAAGTTTTGTCCCATGAAAGTAGGTTTTTGTCCCACCTTGTCCCATGTGTATTCTGTCCCATGGCTCACCAAACATGGGACAAAAAAAATTGTCCCGTCCCGTCCCATGTAGTCTGCGTACCAAATGCACCCTAAGAGATAAAATAGTCAATTTTAAAATTCAGACGGTTTATTATGCATAGCAACCCCCCAACAACAATTTATGTTATATAATACAAACATCAATCTTTATCAATACATACAACTTTATCCACCAAAGTGTCACTGAAAATCAACCGAACAACCCCTTAATTAATAGACTTTAAACTCAACTTTCAAACATAATTCTAAAATATGCAAGAAAAAGATTAATGACTTCATTAAATGGATAAGGTTAACTCAAGGATTTATCCCACACTAAACCAAGTTTATTAGTAAACTAACAACTATATGGATTAACCTCTTCAAATTTCAGGTAAGAAGGCCAACAACCAATTGATTTAGAAGTGAATTTCGTGATACACATGGTTCTGAAAGGGAGAATATGTTACTTCTAAAAGGTGTTCCGTACACACAATTCATATTTCTATCCAAGTCTACATCGATTGATGCGTTAGAGCATCTCCAACAACTTTGCTAAATTAGAAAAAAATGAGTGTTTGTTTGTTAAAATGCTCCAACAACTTTGCTATCTCATTCTCTAAAATAGAAAAATATAGAGGAATCTCTAAATATAAAGAATTCTTTAAAATCTCAAAATGAGGAGAAAAAAACATTATTTTAATGTTTTTCATCAGTACATAATTGATTGTTTAAAGGTTTTTAAAAAAATTATTAGAATAATAAATGTAGTGCATATTTAAATAATAATTGGTGATGGATTCTTTAAAGGGTTATGTTCCTGAAAATATATCCAAATTATCACATTTTATTATTGTGTGTATCCAACTTTAAAAGTTACCATTTAATGTACTGAAGTTTCAAAACCTAACGTTTAGTGTATCATGAGACTTATTTGTCTAGGTAATTTTCATAGTTTGATTTATTTTTATTACTAATTTTTTAGAGTAATTAACGGATTTGGTCCCCGAGGTTTGTTGATTTTTGTTTATTCTTGGTTTTATAAAAATCATTAAACTATAAGGACGGCCACTGTGTAATTAACTATAAAAGTCATCTTTTCCGGCAACTCTAGCCATCTTTTCCGGCGAACTCCAACCATCTTTTTTGGCAAACT
>LUCG01173320.1:0-10011 GCA_001633085.1 Carthamus tinctorius
CAGAGGTTGCCTCTTAATGGAACTGTTAAGAGGTAAACAAACACCACCTTATACTTATAGAATGCTTAAAATGTCTAAGCATTCTTAAAGAAATAAAACTTAATTTTACAGGAATAAACTGTAAATCATCAGACCTAAAAGTATTACAATAGGTTTCTTTGAGCGTTTTGACAAGTGTTTTAGACTAAAGTGTTGTGTTAGTTATGTTATAAATACTTTTCAAAAAAATTATATAAAACTCATCTTTTAATAGGACACTCATGTTTATAGAATTTTTTTCTTCAAATATGTCGTATAAGATAACTAATACGGTACTTTTCTTTTAAAAAAACGTCCTAAGAAATTGTTGCAACGCACAAAACATCCTACAAATTTATTGTAGCACTTTTAGATATAATATTTAGTTGTTCTATAAACTTAAGTCTTACAAAATACTTTATTAGAGTGTTTCGACATGTCAAGCATATGATAAGCCTAATATAGTTGTAGTACAGTTTACACTTACAAAAACTTGGACATATTGTTAGTATTGAATTATTAACGTTCCTATGGTTCATCCTACTTTGCGGTATATATGATGTGTGTTATATGTAATGTATGCATGACCATTTTACAAGATATCATGATAGTGTTGTTGGTCCGCCCGTAAATATGTTGGAGGCATTAAGTTTAGGGTTATGTAAAGACCAAAAGCTACAATCAAGGTGATTCAATGCGTGTAAGTAAATCACTTTTGAACGTAGAAACAATATTGACGATTACTGTCCGTAAATGAATTCCGATGGAATAGATGATTGAAGAAAGATCTTTTATATATTTATTTTATACATTATATCATTTATATAGTTAATTCTATCATCTTATGTTGGTTTATACATCAAAATTCATTGCCAAACATTATTCTGTAAATTAATCGCAAATAAAACTCATAAACTCACGATACATTTGACTGACCATTTATATTATAAAAAAAGTATTATTTTGTAAAGGTCTATACCTTTTGGAATAGGGACTAAAAGACCGTTTACGAGGCGCTTATCAAGTGAGTGCTTGCGAGGTATCACTTATCTTTCCTTTTGAGTATGACAAGGACCAAATAAGCGCTTATCGGATAAGATATGCTTACCAACGATTCATTTTGATGGTCGATACTCGATTGTGTTACCGTATACGGAAGCGAGATTGGTAAGGTATGTGTTTGGTAAACAACTTCTAAGTTATAAATTACTTAGCTCCCATAAATCTAGACGGGGTTGTATGATGATATAAGTCATATTTCAATTTGATTTATGTTAAAGTTGCAACCTTTAGTATTTGACCGTGCTATGATTATATGTTAGGTTTACTTTTTAAATGACGACTAGGAAATGTGTTCCATAAAAAATAAGATCTGTAAAACCACAAAAATCATTATGATCATCAAACGAGACAAAAATACCATCCAACCAAATGATAACTGAAAGAATACTTTTAACAGATAGTGCAAACCAATTATGAATAGACGAAACAAGAGTAAAACTTAAAAACAACGTGAGCAAAACAAATTAAATTCAACCGATGTTATTTCAACCGGTTACATCACACTTGATAGAAAACCTCCCGAAAAATTGGAAAGGTAACGGAAGACTTTAAAAATAAAATGTTATATACTTATATTGAGATAAGGAGAAACAAATGTTATTCATAAAACGTTACAATGATAAATAGTAAGGCCCTGTTTACCAAACGCTTAAAATTCAACGTTATCACTAACTTACTAGGTAAGATTTTAGTCCATAAAAACTGGACCGTATGCAACAATTTACCCCGTAAGTGCTAACCATGGTAAGAGATAACGACCCTCACTTACCGGGGTAAGACACTCATCATTGCTTTCGCTCTTATTCGGGTAAGATTCTTGGTCCTTGCCATATGCATCCGATAGGTAATATAACTCGGTAAGTACTTACCCGGGTAAGTGTTTAGCAAACGACCCCTAAGTTTATGTAAGAATGTAACAAAACAATTCATATATGTAATCAATTTATGATTTAACTATTGTATTTGAGTTTAAAAAATCTTTTAAATTAAAAAATTATATCGTTTTTACGATATAAAATAATTAATAAGTTTTGGAATGATTCAGAAAGAATATATAAACGTCTGAATGTATTTGGGAATCTACGAGTACAAAAAGCATATGAAATGATTTGAAGTTGGAAAAGTAGATTGGGGGGGTAAAAAGTGAAAAGAAAGGTAGTACGAGGGTATAAAACGAATCTCTTGATGTGTCACCTCCAAGTCATTTCATAACACTCCAATTCAAGCCCCTCATCATTTTATTTGAACCTCTTCCGTCCATTTAATTTATTTCTTTTTTATATCCTTACATTTTCATATAGTTAACTTTATAGTATGATTTTAATTTGTCGTTAAACCTAGAAAAATACGATTAACATAAAAGGATTTGGATTCTAGTTTAAGAATGGCATAAAAACGACCACGTGTTGACCAATCAAGCAACGGGTACGGGCATTCTGGCAAAGTGAATGGGTCAATGGATGAATACGTGTATATGAAATTTGTAGATTGAAATTATCCTTTTCCACGTACTGATGATAGTACGACTGTATTAAATCGTGTTATGCTTACCGGGTTTAACTAATTAATTTGACTAATGTTCGATGCTCTTGCTGGCACTCTGTCCTAACACTTGGCCCTTATTGTCTCCCAAACCAACATTGCACATGATGCTTGGACCATCTGAGTCAAAACCTATGATAGCCTCTCATATGGCCACCTCAAACAAGTCATATATCATTTCACTGCAATCTTTAAAAAAAATGGCCAAGCCTTCTCGAAATAGATGTAGGCTATCATAACTTGTACCGGTTTCTCGAATTCTATTGGTAAACCTATGGATCTACATATGTTTTCCGATATGAGATTTACAAACCCGTTTGTCATTAACATCATCAATGATTATACCATTCTTATTTCTCTTCGGGAGAAGTTAATCATAAAGGAACTTGTCATAAGAAAAAGAAAATACTACTATTTTTTTACATGCTATGATACTTTGATGCTAAATTTTATGAGTATTTGATTATCATTTGAGGGATATTCGATGCTTAATCACTTACCTATATTAAGATATGAATCAATTGTGTTCTTCTTTGACATTAATTATCATTGCAAGTGTTTTACATTAACTGTGAGTATTTGATCCATTCAAACTCTGCCAATAGGAATAAAGTGTACTTAAGCATTGTGCAACTTGATTTCTGTACAACAATAAAGAACATCATATAGTGGACTAACACATTACTGTTTGTTGGTAATCATTTTTATTATGATACACAACCTTCATCCTCCAAAGGTTGCACCAACATTTAGTATCAAGAGTTCACCTCTCTCCTTTTTCTTATGGTCCGGCCTCAAAACTCCATAGTACATCCATATTTCTTTTAATCACCAACATATTTTATTATTTTTGTTGTATGTTGATGCTATAAGCATTACATGTGCTTCCTCTATCGATATTCAAACCTTCATTACGAGTTTTATTGCTCGTTTTTGTTTAAGAGATCTCGATGCCTTTTCTTATTCTTGGGGTAAAGTGCATGCACTCAAAAGACAAGTTCTTAAGCGGAAAAAAAGTACATTAGTGATTGTTTAAGTCAAGACAAAATGACTTAACCTAACCCGAATATCTCAGTACATCCATTGTTTGACGGATGTGCATTAGGCTGCTTTGAAAAAAAAAATGTTTTGTTATCTCATTGGCATATCTAACCATGTAATTCTCTCCATTGTAATTCATTGATAAGGTTATACGCATTATTGGATAAAACTGACCAAATATCATGATACCTACGTGTCAACTACCGGATATACTGTTTATCTCAACTAAAAACCAATGGGCAATATTGTTTATTTCTAGTTTTTTTATTTAACATATAAATATTTTGCATTTGTTTTCCATTTAGTACGAAAACATATTCAAGACATCTTTGAGAATAACAACTCACCAATGTTTTTTCAAAACCACCCACTTGGACATGTTATCTTGATTTGTTTTCCAATATTGGTTTTGCCCAAAAGTCATCCAAGTTGCTATTAAACATAAATAACACATATGTTAATTGTATAATTAGTCAAATGCTACTACCATAAATGTTTTAATTGTCACCTCTACATAGTTCTTAAATATTACTTGTAATCATCTCTTGTGATAATTATTTAATTACTATGTGTATATTTTAGTGTTTGTTGTTAGCCTATCTATAGGCATTTCCCATTAATGGAGTTATGTAGCCTTTCACTCATCTTTATAAATGCTTTCATCATAAATTGCATTGGCTCCTCATATATAAGTGTCTTTTATGGTAAGCTATTTAAATTATTCTTCTCTGATATCAATTCTATTCTCAAACTTATAAATTAATTATGTGGTCATACCATGTTTGTGAAAGATAAGTATGACTTACAAAAAAGAAAATTAAATTATAACTTAAAAAAGAGATCAAAGATAATATTACATTTAACAAAAGATTATACAGCCAAAATGATATAATGAAATCACCACCTAATCCTATGAATTAGAGTGATCCAACCAAACATACATGATCATGTCAAATATTTGTGTATATTAGTATATGCATTAAGGTTTCAATTACGATTTGTGTGATTGTCTTATCATTTGTATGGATTAAACTAAAACTGTTGTTTGTTTGTATTGAATTAACTGTCCGAACATTATGTGATCATTTATCACTTATTAATATTTTTTCAAGAAACTGATACTTTTCGTCATATATTTTGTTTTCTTCACATCATCACTCTTATGCACGAGCGCCGCACCATTCTCTATAAAAAAATAATCATTATATCTGAACGGTTAGCGTGACTTGATCATCGGCAACATACTTATTAACAAGAATACAAATGGAATACATAATATTTGTATAACTTTAATTACAACATTATGATATTACTTTTTTCTAAAAATTGTGCTTTTATCTATTATCATAACATTGTGCAAATATCGATTCCGGCAACCCTAACTGGCCCACAATCGATTGCTTTTGCCGTAATATTGAGGGCATTCTGACTCGCTCGGCGGTTATGGCTATGGGAGTGCTCCAAGACCATTTGATATTGTGCAAACCTACTTTCACCCATTACCAACTGAGCTATATATGTTATCAAAATATTATATTTAAAAAAGATATACCAAGTATAACAATATATGCATTGTCCATTAATCTGAATTGCGATGACATAACACACGCTAACATATTTTAGTTCGATGTCAAATTATCCACACAAATTGTATTGCTACGTGGCAAAAACATTATTCTTTTCCTTTTTATGAAGTATTTAAAAGGAAGTGTTAAAATAAAATCGAAATTGACTTGTCACGTACACGTATGTATTGAATTGAATTCCAACATCTGTTTTCATCGGCCATTTATGATATATTACTTTAATCGATGAATATGATAAGAATCAAGAATCTTATCTGATAAGAGCGAAAATATGGTCACGTCTTATCCGGTAAGTACGGGTGGTGATAAGTGATAATATTGAGTTTACGATTAAGAGTTTATTGGGTAAGTGTTTGGATACATGACCCTTAAATGTTAGAATAAGTTAACGCTTTTGGTGTTAATTTGTGGTTCATACTCACTAATCACTATCAAATCTAGCCTCTACTAAAGTGATTGAAATGGCCATTTCTCACACCCCAATTGATCTTTTAGTCATTTCTCTCATATTTTTTTTAACCCATATACCCAAGTAGTGAAATTTGAGTAAAAATAGGAGAGGAATGGATAGAATACCAACTGGGTTGTGTGAAACGGTCAATTCTATCAATTTCGCTTTTGGCTACCTTGTCTTAGTTGTCGGTTTGTTTCGTTTTTGGTTCCTGTAGCTAATGATTTTTGCTATTTATGTCATTTACTTAAGGGCAAAATGTATGAAATAACATTTTTTTATGTAAGTTTTTTTTATTACATAAGCTTACTCATTATAACAGTAGTTGGTCAAAGGGGACCCAATCCAAGATAAAAGGAAAACCACAATTCTTACACCGACATGAAAGTAAACAGGAAGTTTAGAAGGGTTATCTCAGACACACTTGACTGTGTGAATAATTCTTTCACGCCCGCGAAGCTGACAACATATCCAATCTTCAAAAATTCAACTTTTTGTTTCATCTTTTCATCAACTTGGGTACTCATCTTCGCTTCTTTTTTCGATCCATCCGACACTTCTACCATGTTGCCTTTAACTCCTTGTATAATTTGTACACAAACATATCAAATGCATAAAAACTATTCCAAAAACCATTCCAACCACGAGTGAAGAGAATAATGAAAAAGAAAGATAAAAATGCATAGAAGACAGAACTAAAACACACCAAGTTAGGTGTATAAAATGCACTTAACAAGTACAGACCTTGTTAGTAAACGACAACCATAATGACTAAAAATGTAATTTACTCTAAATTTTATGTACGATTTAAGTTTTGTTGTTATATATTTAAATATGAAGTTATCATACATGATATAATTCCTAACTGAGTCATTTATAAAATTAATCGTTTAAAATATATATAGTTGATTACCTATCATTGTAATAAAGTAGATTTTCAAAATTGATATTCCAAAAATCATATAAAAGTACAATATTGAAAAAATTCTATTGTTATTTTCTACATTTGATTTTCAAAATATAATTAAAACGTTAAAATGTAAAAATCCCTTTTACTATCTAGTTTCTCTCTATTCAAAATTTCGATGACACCTTTCTTTTTGATCATTAAATAAAGGGGATTGCTATTTGCATCAAGTTTATGTTAAAATTAGGTCATTCTGGCATTGGAAATGTAAAAAACAGTTTGTGATGTTGATGTGTGTGAGGAAAAAATGATGCATTTAATAACTTTTTGCGTGCAATTAATCTCATCTTAAATAAATACATGTAAAAAATTGACTTTTTATGAAATATTATTAAAGATCCATAAATTTGGTAGGTTTGTAATAATTCATGGTATGTCAAAAATCATCATGGCATCATCCATCCATCATCATGGATGGTTCATTTGATACACACATTATTTTGGGCAAAAGGGATTTGCATATTGAAAGCTCTATAACAACAAATTGAGAGAAAGATTCAATACCCAAAAAAGAGATTGGTGGGTAAGAGTAAGTCCAAACTTATAATCATCATGATTCTGAATTTATGATGGTGGTGATGGTGGGTAACTCAATGTTGCAATGGTTGGTATGTGGTAAAAAGTATATGTTTATTACAAAAATGGTCCCCCACAACACACATTCATTATTATATAAATGTTTTTGATGTTTTTGTACTTTATAATGTCATTGTTAATATGATCTCGTGTGAATACTCACATGCAATGCAAAGTGGGTATTTGGAAAGGGGTAAAAATGTCTTTTTATTCTCTTAATGACCAACTTTTTTCTTTGGTAAGATTCATTTAAGTCGAATCATTTTAATGAGAATTTTTAATGTGTTTTGATTTCCAAAGAAATTTAAAGTAGGAAATAAGAGTTATGAATACCCTTTACTACTATTGAATTAAAGATAACTTTATCACTGTTTTACCTGACTCCGAAATCAATAGCAAGAAAGAATCACACGACTATGAATGTGGCTTCCTACCCAATTCAAACACATGCATGACTTATGTAGTTTGTTTTATTTTGATATAAATGTTCAACAATATTAGTGAGACAATGATATGTACATATGCTTATTATGTTGTGATTTAACTATTGCCATCCATGAGTACCCATTTGATATAAAATTTGCTTTTTGTGTTAAATTGTAATTTTAGAACCACTTGACTTGTATTTCAAATTAGTAACTTCTGATTATGTATTATTGATTTCTGCTTCCTTAGTAAGAATTTTTGGGACTTGATGCAAATGCCAAAAAAGTTTCTTTGAGGATACACATTGTGATTAATAATTTTAGATTTGTAACTAATGTAGTTATAAAAAGACATGACATAGATACAAGATGCATTGTTAATATTTGAAACTAGTTAATATTTTGGAAAAACCATTCTACAAAATTAGGCTGTGTTTGACAAAAATAAGCTAACGGATAAGCTAGTCCATCCAAAAAATGTATCATAAGCTAGCTTATAAACGCTATTTTGAGTAACTTACACAGTCAAATATTAAAAGGTCACAACATTAACATAAAACAGAATTAAAATTTAACTTATATCATCGTACAATCCTGTCTAGATTTGTGGGAGCTAAGTAATGAAACATGATTTATTATTAACAAATTTGCCCTTATATAAAAGTTAAGCATTATAATTTTTACAAATATCCAAAAACAGAAATTTATAGGATTCTATAGAAAAAGTGAATAGCAATGATTATTTTATGGGTTTCTAATCATGGTAGGTGATGCTTGCCATCTATCTTTTTTTCTCAATTGCCCCCATGAAATTAAATTTACTATTTTATCTCCACTTTTCATTGGTTATGTAACATTTTTTAACCATGCAATAAGTTTTCTTGTATTCATGTGTGTTAATAAATAAAATGATATGTGTCAAAAAATTGAATACAAATTACATAATTTCTAATAATGCATTCAGTTTTACATTTTACAGTTCAGAAATTAGATTTTACTCTTTCCTATAAAACGCACATTTATTTTTTAAATTATGAATATAAATAACCCAACATTTTATGTATTTACATGCAGTTGCTATTTACACATTTTTACTATGGATATGAGTGCATTGAAAATTTGTGTGAATGCATTGGGATTGTAAAAAGTGTCATTTGATGTTGATGTATGTATGAAGAACAATTTACTTTTTAAGGTGTGGATAGTAATTCAAATTATGTAGAGTAAATTACATATTTGGTCCCTGTGGTTTACACATAATTGCATTATTGATCCCTAATTTAAAATAATTATGGAAATGGTCCCTATAGTTTACATTATATTGCACTATTGGTCCCTANATGGATGACATTAGAACGAGCTGCAGCGAGATAACATGCATCGAGATCGCAGTTCATTATAGAATTTGCAAACCATAGGGACCAAATTCATAATTATTTTAAAATAGAGACCAATAGTGTAATTATGTGTAAACCACATGGACCAAATATGTAATTTACTCAATTATGTATTTAGCCTTCCCCTATTTACATACGTTTAAATATTTTTAGTTATATGGCATATCAGATATTAATAGATACCAATATGAATATTATTATGTTAAAATCTAAGAATACCCAACTCTCTAATTTCCAATTTTCTTCCACATGCCAACACGTAAGAAAAACAACAATACCTTAAAGATATCGATAGGGAAAAATAAATTAATTTACAAGTCATCTTATTGATAAGTTATTTGGAGTAGCTTATGAGTAAAAAAATTATGACTTTTTCCGATTATAACCATGATCAATGTTAATTATTATTGATAATTAAAATAAATATTAGCTACTAATAATTAAAATTATTTATAAATTAATTGTTAATTTTAGTTAAAGCATCCATAATGTGGTTTTTTGGAGGTTTTTTTTGAGGTTTTTTAAAAAGCAAAAACCTCATTTTGAGGTTTTTAACATAGTGGTGAGGTTTTCATTAGAGAATTTTGGTGAGGTTTTGCGTCATAGCTCGTAACTGCACGATTTGCTTTTCAAAGATTTTTCGTATTTAATCAGTTTTAACTTTATAAAATTTTATAAAAATATCGTATTAATCAGTTTAGTTTCTTAGTCTATTTTATTTCATTTTTAAATTTTATTATATATTAAAAAATTATGTATAATAAATACATAACTAATGCAATANACTAAAATGGTAGGACCCTGAAAAGTTTGAAAAAACTTGAGAGGTTTTTCACATAGCGAAAGTATGTTGAGGTTTTAGGTTATTGAAATGGCAATAATGCGTAAGAAAAAAGTTGTAAAAAAACTTAGTGAAAAACATGAACATTGTGAATGCTCTTATACA
>LUCG01173391.1:0-11797 GCA_001633085.1 Carthamus tinctorius
TATTTTCTAAAAAAGAAATAAAGCTTGATTTTGACTTTAAATAACTCATTTTTAAGCGAAACAGCGATGTTTTGTAATTTTGATTATAACATTGGATAATCTTTTTGATACTCTGAAACTGACATCTATTTGATAAATTCACTTATTATTATCTACTGATAAATAAATAAATAAATTCATTATTATCTAGAAACACCGCACTCTAGAAATGTTATGAACAAATGTATCTTTATAAAGATAATTGCGATATCGGTAAGTTTGTTATCAAAGTAGTGCTCTTTTAAAAGGTAATCTTAATTAGGTTCTACATATTATTATGAATTATGAAGAGTACATTTGGGTACAAACCAAAAACAAGCAATCTTTTCTTTACAATTTACTTACATACTTATTTGTACCCATGTATGGTTTCATTATACAAATCAAGAGCCTTGATATATACATACAAAAGCTATCAAATAAACAACTGGTAAAGTAATCGATCGAACTTATATAGAACAGATCAAAATTACAAGGTCGAGACTCCAAGTTCACCTCAAAACGACGATCATGGCAGATAACCCCAACTTTGTAGTTTACAGTTCATTGGATGAAACGTTGTACCGAAGCTAGATCAAGTTTTTAGTCGGTCAGACAAAAACCCAAAAATCCACCATTTCTTTGGACATCTTTGATGGACAAGAGAGTTGTGAAGCTTTCTTGATTATGTGTGAACGGGCTCCTACATCACTTGTATTCAAGATCAAAGTTGCTAAAGTCCTTAATACAATATATCACACTCGAAAGTAAGGTCACAACCCCAAAGGGTATAATAACTGTTTTGAGGAAAAACAAAAAAGATGGTCAACTGAATCAAAAAAACACAGCATATCCCACTTACAAGTAAGGTTAGAGGTGGGATGTATACAAACTTGTTCACAACCTGAATGGGTAGAACGGTTATTTCAATGAGAAAGCAGGAAGGAAAAGATGGTAAACCAAACCAACATATCTCACCCAAAAAGTAAGGTCCAGGGGGTGGGATGTGTGGGTAGACCTATCTATAACCCCAAAGCATAGAACGGTTGTTTCAACAAGGAAGTGGGAAGGAATATGGTAAACCAAACGAACACAGTATATACGACTTGAAAGTAACGTCTAGGGGTGGGATGTATGTATAGCTATCTACAACCCCAAAACGTAGAACGATTGTTTTGGAGACGAAGTGGGAAGAAAGATGGTAAACTACACGAACGTAGTATATCTCACTCAAAAGTAAGATCTAGGATGGGATGTATGTAGACATATCTACGACCCCAAAGCGTAGAACGGATGTTTCAGCAAGGAAGTGAGAAGGACGTTCGTAAACCAAACAAACACATTATATACAACTCGGAAGTAATGTATGTGGTGGGATGTATGCAGACCTGTCCACAACCCCAGAAGGTAGGACGATTGTTTCAGTGAGGAAGAGGGAAGGGAGATAGTAAACCAAACGTACACAGTCTATCCCACTTGGAAGTAAGGAGTGGGATGTACGTCTACAACCCCAAAGGGTAGGACGGTTGTTTCAGTAAGGAAAGATGGTAAACCAAACAAACACGTAAGGTCCAACTTGGAAATAAGGTCTAGAAGTGAGATGTGTGCAGATTTGTCCTCCATCCCAAAAGATAGAGCAGCTGTTTCTATAAAAGAACAAGAGATATAGGATAGCAAAGACCAGTGAGGCGTACCTGCCAAGTATTTGTATATGAATGAAAATTTCATTGTCTTGTATGTTGCGAAAAATAAGGATGCCTCAAAGCATCATCAACAGTGAATCGATCCTCCTGTCGTTCAATTTCTTTCTATTAGTTACCATGGTAACATTCAAATACAAGAGCATAAACAGCTACAGACAAGAATGATAAATGGGCCGGAGTAGCCAAATGGGACAATCCAACGAAATCAAACTATCACCTACACGTGGGTGTTTGGACCGGCCTTGTCTGACCAAATAAAGAGCAGGCCATGACATCATCAAGCCGAAAAAGGATCCAAACATCTTCTAGGTGAACCGGTCAGGACGTAAGTCACGAATAAAGATCGGATTTTATTTTTCCTTGTTTCTATCTTTTTAAACAAATTGGACCAAAACGACAAAACCCTAGAACCAAACGGACTTTTCTTGGAATGGACCAGAGAAAGACCAAGACCCGAAAAATGAATATAATTGCACTTCACGCTCCAAATTTTTGATGAATCGATTAATCTTTCGTGGGCAAAATAGAGGATATCTCGACTGGGGAGAAAACAGACTTTTCTTAGATCAGACCGGACCAGTCCGTCGGTCTATAGATTCGGTCTCTACCTTGCCGGATCCATACTGGTCCAGAATTTTCTCAGGTTGTGTTGACCAGACCCACATTTTCGTACCAGGTCGTGTGCAACTAAGGAGCCGTTTACTAAACAGTAAACGCTTACCCGGTAAGTGCTTATCGGGTCATTTACTCTATCGGATGAATATGGTAAGAGCCGAGAATCTTACCCAGTAAATGTGATGATAAAGACGGAGAGTCTTACCTGGCAAGTTAGGGTGACGACTGATGATTCTTACCCAGTAAACGCTTACCGAGTGAATTGTTGCATACGATACCGTTTGATAAACTATAATTTTACCGGTAAAGTAAGTTACAAGTGTCAACTCTTACCAATAAGCGTTTACCGGGTAAGCATTTGGGCAACGGCCCCTAAACCATAACAATATGTGCATCATGCATTGGAAATTGAATATTGCGTTGAGATTGACCATTTGCCCCACGAGCCTCGTAAGAAACAAATTTAAAATTTCTATATCCGTAAAGAAAAGAGATAAAAGACAAGTCTGATACTATTGAACTCATCTGAATGTATTAATAGGCCCTCTTCTAAGAACTTACCGGATCCCAAACTAATAGTTGGCGAACTAATCTCAAAGCCCACACATTTGGAAACCTGCTTAAAAACAGGAAAAAGACCATAACATAAGAAGCCATAGTTTAAAGATGCATAAAAGATAATAAAATGATATGCTTGGTGGAAACGAAACCAACCCTAGTCTAAGAGGATCTCTGCTCTTTATCTGACTCGAAAAGAATTCCTCTGAGCATTTCCATGAAGCTGGTGAACCCGAGCTCTAAAGCCAAATATATAAACCTTAATTAGCACACAACTCTAAAAACAGCACCTCAAAACAAAATCAAAGGTAAAACCTAAGGGATTATCAAGGCACCAGACCAACCCCTTCAGTTTTACACAGGTGAACAGAGTTGTAGTATAAATAGGGAGGGGGTGGGGTAGATCGAGAGGATTTTGTTTTGTTGCAATCAGGTGAGAACCTTTGGGAGAGACCTGGCCTCTCGAAAACCGTAGAATCTGAGTGTAACCCTTTTGATTTCTATATCAATATGATGAATGTGCATCATAAAATCAGGTTAAAATGAACAAACAAACAAGGAAACACAAAGTGCAATACTGACATCTACCATTACAATCTGAAATTTCCAATCGGAGAGCTGTCAGAAATGAAGCGGAGGGAATGTTATGGAATGTTGTGATGCCAACATGTCGGCCATTCCCAGATTATGTATGTAGAGCACTATTACGGTATTACCATCTTCGTCTAAGATTTGAAACAAAAACAAATCATTTAGACCATGATTCTAAAAATCTGGGCTGTAGTTAAGTAGAAAAATTAACTTATGGGTCAAACGAGTCGTACTTCGGAAATCAAATTACTACCATCAGACAAATGTTGGTTGTCTGGTTGCCTAACTACAGTTTGACATACTAACCTTATTCATACATCTTTATCAATCTATACTCTTGCAATTCTGCAAAAAGGGTATGACACCACCCTTTGGAGCGCCGCCATGAGCAGGTGGGTGGTGCATATAGTCAAACCCCAAACCTGCCATTCATGATGCCCACCTTTAGGCTACAGCCGCAAGGACCTATTACCAATCTATACTCTCTCCCTCTCCCTATCCTACCTCTTTTTCTCCCTTACACTAACCCCAATCCTGTCCCTAAAACTTGTATCCATTTTCTAGTTTCTCCTAATAAAAAAATGGAATTGGAATCCATCAAAAGAATTTGACTTTGAATTTGATGGAATTGGAATCCATCAAAAGAATTTGACTTTGAAGGAACTGGAATGGGATTTGACCACGCGTTTGGTTGGTAGGAAGTCAATTCATTCACTTAAGCCAAGGCATGATGAATTCCTAAAGATTGTGGAATTCAAAGGATTCCATCAAAATTCATTCTGCGAACCAAACATCATTAAGGAATTTGTCATTCCAATTCCCTCAAACTCTTTAAATTCCGCAAACCAAACGACCCCTAATATTTACCATTTAACACACAACATGAGGAATTAACGAAGCATTTATATTAATTCATCTAAAAGAATATCCATAATTGACAGTCTAAAATGGATCACTTAAAATGAGGGGAGAATATTATGGTTGAGATTGATAACAGATTATCACCCTAAGACAGAATAATGCATTACAATAACAGAATATTTCAAAACTAAAATTCAAAAAGCATCCACGTCAATTTCTAATTCAACAATTATGATTTCTGATGGCTTTATCCACTCTTTTTGGGTATGCATGTAGTAATGAGCAGTTACAATTTCACTTCTGTAAATACGTACTTCATATTTAAAAAATGTAACTACATAAAGTACAAACAAACAGAGAGTGTAAGTTCAAATAGAAAAGATTAAAACTAACCTTCCCATTACTACCCCAAGTACGAAGATGTTTCGAGGAACTCCCAGGGAGCAAAATGCATAATTCCATGAATGACCTAAGTCTGCCACCAAAACAGAGGACAAACGGTCAATCCTAATAAGCAAGAAAAGAAGTACATTGAACGTTTATCTGATTCACACTGAGCTCAAGGAGTGTATTTGCAACTTAGAGGCCACACAACTAGAAATTTACTTATCAAATAGTCGTCATCATAGCAGATTCTCGTTATATAAAGGACCAACATCATAAGTAATTTCGGTTTATTCTGGGAAAGGTCAAGACTTACGAAAAAACAATAAGCAAGATGTTCTTCGCCGTGCTTGTCCTACCATTACGTGCAAGAAGGCATTGTGATTGTAGTATGGACATATGCCTTCTTGGCACAGTCTACACATAGGTTTTTTTCAATGAATGGTCTTTGTAAAACAACACATTGCATCGTCACACACATTTGTAAGGATACATATCTAAGAAAGAACTAACAGACATATGTGCCTCTTAGTGGCAGTACTCACTCATAAGCAAGTGCCTTCAAGCCTTCATTCCAGCCTTCAAGGTGTTGATCCAAAAGAGCACGCGTTATGGCATTTATCTGAAACACGTTTGGTGATCCTATAATCAACTCTAAGATCACAACGCCAACACTCCACATATCATACCTATCAAAAGAGAATAATAGTGGAATTAACGTTAGGAAACACCTCATAGGAATTAGCAAGGAAGAGAGTATTCATTCTAAACTCTACATAGATTTCACAATGACAAGATGTAAAAGACATACTTTGTAGTTATGCTTGTTGGCCCTTGATACCAAGTAGCATTAAGAAAAGCTTCTGGAGGCATGTACTCATAAGTTTGTTCATCCCTGATAAAGACAAATAAGGGACTGAAAAAGATCTGCTTTCTCCACAATACATTATAAAAATAACTTAAGATACAATGAGAAGGCTACAATATATAAATTGCAAAAATTAAGTGTAAAGATTGTAGCACAAAGTTTGATGATGTCCAAGTTTCCTGGAACAATAACTGTAATGAAGTTTCAAGCATTCACTATCTAGGCATACATAAGATATAGCATTTACTTAAAAAGCATGAAAAATAGAAAGAACTAAACAATGTGAGACGGCAGGTGGTTAGAGAAGATAGATAGGTTATCAGAGCTTTACATATGGGTAGAGGGTTGTTTAATGTGTAGTATTGCCTTAATTTGTTCTTATGCCTTCCCTACTTGTGTTTCTCCTTTTTACCATTTACTGTTTTACATAGTCTTGGTTCTTCTTTTTAAATGCTTATTTTTTTAATTTATTGGACCCTAATCTTCTCCCTACTTTTCAAATTCTTCCAAAAAATTGGAACACTTCCTTTTACCATATTCTTTATGCATATACTTTTTTGCAAATCCCCTCATTCATTTCCTGATTTCCTGATGTAGTACGGACATATACCTTCTGCTACATCAGAACCCCCAGACACTAATCTCAAGTGGGACATACTAGGCGTGTTTGGTTCAGTTTGGTTTGGTTTTTAAACAAACAATAAGCAGCTGTCTGATTAGACAGTATTTAACAAAATAGAAAATAGAGTTACGTTGAAGTACAATAATACCAAAAACATACATGACTTTGACATGTGTAATAAATTACCGCCCCCTCCCCCGGTAATCTAATCAATATACATATATGCAAGACAAAAAAGGATACAGAAGAAAAGTAAAAAAAAAAAAGTTGGTTTTTTGGCTCAATCAACCACGTTCAAGTTGATAATTGATACACCACCATACCCCCAAAATATTAAACTCCTTTAACTTTCTTCAGATATGATATAACCAATTTTTTTGCTCTCTAGTCCATGAAAGGTCAATAAAGTAAAATTATATAGCTGGAAAGCACCAACACAAATGGATTTTAGAAAGTAGAAAACTCACAAAAAAAGATTGATAAAAAGATTAAGAGGATAACTGAAAGTACCTAGAAGGTCCAACAGCTCCATATAAATGCTTTATGGTAAATTCATCTATTGCACTACCAAAATCGATGATGCGCCTTGTAAACACAAGAACAATAGATTAGAAAGGAACACATTTTGATGAGACTAAAAATTATATATGTAAGTAACCAAGTAGACAAGTAGAAGTGCTTAATGCATCTTCAGAAGTTTGGAACTACTAAATAGAAAATATATCTTGGAAAATATGATAAGAGCACAACATATGATCAGATTATGACAATCAACATATGCCATGCGAAATCAATATATTGCCAAGAACCAACATTAAAGGGATGATGAATCGAATAAAGTATCTACTCCCATGTCATAGTATGATTACTTGGTAGACTTAATTGCACATGAAACAGAAATCAAATTCAAGCAGTTGGGGTTAAAAAGAACCTAATCATCTTTTTTATTATAATTCACTACAAATTAACACATAAATATTTCCGGCAATCAGATGAGCGTAATGGATCGTGTTTGATATAGTAAATTAGGGTTCCATTTTCTTCAATTTTTTTCCTGTAAAATTATGATTTCCTTAGTTCCTAGGTTACCTGTGTGTGTGTGTGTGTGCGTGTATATTCAGGATCATCATTACAAGGTTACCTAAAAAGATGCATTTATATTGTATGAATGTTATGTTATTCCACCTATTCTCATGTTTGGTTTGTGTGTGTCTGTCTCTCGTGTCGTGTCGTGTGTGTGTATATATTTACAGTCCTCTCTTAATCTAATACATAGAAAATACCTGATTTCCTGATTAATGCTACAAAATGAAAATGTCATGAAAGATGGAGGTCATAAAGTAAACTAGTAAAGGATTAGAAATCGTGATACTACGGAGAGGGGGGAGTGGCACTAATTGAGAAGATAAGCCAATACTACTTCAGATGGTTTGGTCATATCTTTTGCAAGCTTTACCCATTGGATGCACTGATTAAGAAAGGAGACTCGAACCAAGAGGACACTAGGAGAGCTAGGGTAGACCAAGACAAAAAGGGGTGGTAGTGGAGAGAATTAAAAAAGATGAATTAACTTAAGTAGTTAGCTGTAGCGCACGAAAGGATACTATTCGTGTTCAGGACCTCTAAAAAATTTTACCACTTCAAAAGTTTCCATGCCTTTAAAATAAAAAAGCTTTTTTTTTTGTCAAATTTAAAGAATGTGTAACATCTTGTAGGAGTGCAATACCTAGCCTAAGTAATGTTGAAATATTCTACAAAACAACATGGCCTGCCAAGATTAAAGTAAAAGACAACACCAAGGAAATATAAATTACTCGGAGAATACATTTTAGTGGTATAATTCTCATTTCCGCTTGGGCTTCCTTTCAAGCATCTTCCAGAATCTTGATCTTCAAAGCAAACAATCATGTTCTCTTGCAAGAAAAGAAAAAGAACAATATGCTAAGTCAGAACATACATCAAAAGGAGCATAAACAATATCATAAAGATGTAAAGAAACTGCAAGATGTAGAAATTGTCGAAGACTTGTGAAGGTAAAAAATAAGTTTGGAGCAAGATGGCTCCGGGTTGTACCAAATTTAGAAGCCGTGTGCATAAAAAAATGGCTCGTCTATTTTGGTACCTTTTGTTGTAATCTTCTTTTGTTTCTTTAGTTCCAAAATGGAAATAAGGAAAATGTCTCTATAAAGCAGGAAAACGCTATAAAACAGGAGGCGAACAGGGAAGACATGAAAACAAAGTTGGATCATACTATGTTGCTTAAAAACAAAAAAATGTCCTTACCAGGTTTAATATCCCTGTGGGTGATGTTGCGATCATGTCAAGATTTAAGTGCTGTTAACTGATGAAATAGGGGAAATAGTAACATGTTAAATTGGTCAAAGA
Source organism: Carthamus tinctorius (assembly GCA_001633085.1). Lineage (NCBI taxonomy): Eukaryota > Viridiplantae > Streptophyta > Magnoliopsida > Asterales > Asteraceae > Carthamus > Carthamus tinctorius. The sequence continues at coordinate 8,606 of LUCG01173391.1, forward strand.
TAGAAGCTAGCAATTACTCCCTCTGTCCTAAAATAATCGTCCATATTTCTATTTTAGTTTGTCCCAAAATAAATGTACTTCCCAATTCTACCCTTAATTATGAAATGGAGAAATTCATTACTCTCCCTATTAGTAAGGGTAAAACTGTCATCTAGCTGATTAAAAAGTGTCATAATTACACACTTTAGAGCTGTGTGCCTTTTTCTATTGCGAACATTTACTTGGGGAGGAGAGAGTAGATTATTAATGAACACCAAGTCACCTTTGAAGCTTCAAGAAAAATAAAGCATAAAACTTCAAAGTCACTTCCTCATGAAACAACTCCTGTAGGATATTGATGATAAGGGAAAATGAATTCTAACAACAATTAGTAAAACACACCAACTGCCATATAAGATTACGCATTTCCTCTTGGCCTGCTTCTGTTGTCTTCAACCATTGCCACCATTTTGAGGGGTGCAATATACGAACATGTTTGATGTGGTCATCAGTTGTAGTGTCAGAACTACTTCCCATATCATCTGCTGTATACAAAAGCTTTGATAACGATATGCCTTCATGACGGAATACAAGCCATATCTCATTTGATCTAGACTCGAAAGACTCGATATATCTTGCAATATGCTGGAGGCCTTCTTCATAAACAACCCGTGGCTGTCTTTTCCATCTCGAAAACATATGTTCTGGTTGCCAAGGATCCTCTATTTCTGGAGCAACTGATTCATTCCTTCTTAGCAAATTATACATATATGGGCATGATTCTTTCAAAGGAGACCCTGGATCCTTTACTGATAATGTACCTCCCAAATATGTTGAGGCATTCAGAAAAAGTTCACCAAAATACTTCTCTCGTAGACTGCTTAGGTAAACTGCATTGCCCCTTTCTACCTGTTTTCAGTTTGTGATATTTCAGTAATTGTGAAACCAAAAGATCATATATGGAAAATAGATTCATCAATTAGGACTTCGAAGAATATAGTCAGAATTGTAAATATACTTGCCTACCTTCTACACTTTTAGTCAGATACTTAATGCTGCAAACAGTATCAGCTAATTTGAAATTTAAATCAAATCAAATAGCAGTTTTGAAGAAACAGTTGCATAACTCATTATTAGCCAAAAACCATGCCAAGTATTGTGTATTTTGTTGCAAATATTGCTTCTTTCTTACTTATTTTCTTCAGGCCTCAAGATGAGCACTGCAATTGTGCAATATTACACCTTATCAAGATGGCCATTGCTGAATGTGATACCATAACAACCTTTTCGAAACTACATGGCCCACAACCCTTGGATATACAGGTCAGGTGCACAAATTGCAATTTGCAAGCCTTCCACAGTCCCACCAAAATTGTATAATATTATTTTTTCATCCCAATAGATAATATAAGAACTACAAATCCTTAATTAAACACCATAAGCAAATATGAAGACAAAGACATCAATACCTTGAAATACAAAGGAAGCACAAATTTAAACTTTTATCATAGTAAATATTCCATAGAAAAACCATATCTTCTGCTAAGCAGATTTAATTTACTCATGCAAACGATGTTATGAACCAGGCCTTACGAATCTGTCTCACCACCCACATCAAGGTAACTCTCTTGTTGACGGTCAATAAACAAAACCGAAGGTATTTTAAAATTCCACAAAGTACACCTGGTGACTTTCTAGAAAAGGCTTTCCTGACAGCTTATCTATACTATAAAGTACATGAAATGTGCCATTGAAAAACATTTCTTTGTTTGAAAATATAACAAATTTAAAAAAATATTGCCCAAGAAATCATCCAGGAATATTTTAAATGGCTATCTTTTTTTAACTATAACCTATACATGCTAGAATTAGTGTGAAACGTTTTGCAAATGGTGATGCACCTAAAAGATCAAGGAGAAAGAATTGACTCAAATACAAGTTTACTGGATTACCATTATACGCTTCAAAATGAACACGTTAGCATCTGGAGGACTAGAACTGAAGTCAGTTTGGGCTGTGTATCTTTGTGAAGTTTGATATTTGGTGCCATGATGAGTGGTATTGAATTGGAATGTTTTGTTCTTCTCTCTCCAATTAAAATAGCTGCTTTGTTGGTGATAATTCCAATGAAAAGCCACCCAAACTTCTCCATATGATCCACGATCAAATCTTTTTTTCAGTATATACCTATAAGCATTAAGAAAGAAAGTATTAACCACAAACTGTTAAAAAGAATAGATAATCACTGAAATCCTAGATGATCGATTGAAATGCCACCAAACCTCCACCTAGTGCATAATCCCCAATGGAAACAAATATGGAGCAGAAAGCACGGAGTAAGTAGAAATAGCTTGCAGTAATCAACATGAATACCAACAGATAAATCAGATCTTGATGTTATTCTATTCCGCTCGTAAATATTCATGTAATAAGGAAACAACATTGTATATTTGGTACTCTTTCCACGTACATTAACTTTTCCTACTTTACAAATGAAATCAGTGAAGGCAGAACTAACAAGGTCTGATCTAGATGCTTTGTGTCTTTGATCATGTGGTTCATTGTCATGAATTTAGTGATATGTTTTGGTGTCACCCACCTTCTTTAGGTAGTTATATACCATGGCGAGAGTGCTCGCTTTGTATGTGAGGGACTGAGTTTAAAGAAAGATAAGAAAAATAAAGAAGCACCTTGTGTTAGGTGTGGTGCGCTCAAAAGATTCTTGATTCGGTTCAGCACTAGGTGCAGGGAGTGACTCTAAAAAACCAAGAAAACTTGCAAGGCCATCAGGATTAATGCACTGATCTCTATCCCCACCACTAGACCTCCCAAAGTGCAAGCACATCATCTGGTCACGGTTTACATGTAAAGGTCCACCTGCATTTGCATAACAAATTAGAAATTTATTATAGCATCAATTGGTATAGTTAAGTTATAGGAGATGTTCTGTAAATAACAATGGCAGCTATGATATGCATTTAAGTGTTTCAGTCTGGGCATGCAATGATACCACCCATAATGCCAAACGCCATTAAAAGCATCGAAAGTAAGAAAGACAAAAACACATGGAAGAAGAAAAAAGAGATAATGAGAATAACTTATAGAACGTATCCAAATGAGAGAACCAATATCTGCAATCAAGGCAATAACAAAAGGAACTCTACTAACCATAGCTATGATCAAGCATGTCAGGCAAGGCCGGTGAGGCATATG
>LUCG01173468.1:0-13763 GCA_001633085.1 Carthamus tinctorius
GTACAATCGCTATGGATTGTTTCCCAAGGGTAGAGGTGATAGGGTTTTAGTTCAGAATACTCAAGTGCACGATTGAGGGTGGAAGTCCCGATATGTGTTTGTACGATCGTCGTCCGTTCAAGCGGAGAGGGGTTGGGTTGTTCCAGAATGGAACTCTTTAGGTATAAATTTGCTTTATTTATCTCTGGAGTTTCATCATCGTAAGTTTTACATTCTAATCGTACGTTTTCCTTTCTATTGTAGAAATTGATTTTTCTTCGATTGTACCCACCAAAGCGTCCGAAGCCAACGTCGAGCATTTTTTTGGAATACGGAGTGAAGGAAAGATCCTTTTTATACAAGCCTGAAGGAGAAGAGGACGACGACGTGGTGGTGATCGAAGAGAGATCGGTTAAGAGCAAGGAAGATTCAGAGGAGGAGATGGAAGGTAACCGTGATCGTACGATTCACACCTGTTGTCGTACGTTTTCTTTTGGTTATAATCGTACGTTCTAATGTTCGTATTGTACGTTTTTCAGGCAAGGCGAAGAAGTTGTCGAAGAAGGAGCAGATGGTTGACGCTGCTCGGAGGGCTTTAGAGAAGAGAAAGGGAGCGACGGGGGGTGACTCTGTGGCTAAGCGCACCAAGCTCTCTCATCTTGAGAGAGAGTCTGGGTCGCAGGGTGGTTCTCACATAAGCCAAGAGAAGACGCTGGAAAAGGCGGTTCCGGCGGAACCTCTGAGGTGTGCCCCCCAGAGATTGGGTGTCAGGATCCCAAGGTCACTGGCCCTCCTCCTAAATCGACTAAGGGAAAGGAGAAGGAGCGGTTAAATCGTACGACCATGAATATCTCGCTTCCCGCGGGGTTCATGGAAGATGATACGATTAACAAGAAGGAAATCTTTCCTTCTATGGAGCAATTCCTCCTTCCTTCCCAACAGGAGAGATTTGGGAAGCAGAGTATAGAAGATCTGGATGCAAGCGTCATGGGTCTCTCCTTCATGGTAAGTATCGTACGATTATTCGTGTAGTATACATACTATCGTAAGATATTTACTTTTAATCTTATGATCTTATTGTTTCATGCTTTCTAGTCGAGTCTTGCTTTTCATTCTAGGCTTGGCGCCGCGAAGAAGTTAGTACATGAAAGTCAGCTTCGAGAGGACGCCGCCTTGATAAAGTTCCATTAGGCAGTGGAACAGGGGAAGAAGATCGAGGCTGGCCTTCACGCCAAGTCTGTGAAGATCGATGATCTGAAGGGCAAGCTGGAGGAGGCCAATCAAGTGCATCTGGAGCAGAGCTCTCGTTTAAAGCTGGCGGAAGACCGGATCCGGGAGTTGGAAGGGAGTCTGGGGCTCTTAAGAAGGAGAAAGAGCTTCACGAGGACATTCTTGCGACTGAGATCCAGAATCTCAAGGATGAGGCGGCCTTGATTCGTCTTACGACTAGGGCGGCGGTGATGCGTCGTCTCATTGCGGGAAGGATCTCCATTAAGGCTACCAAAGACGAGCTTGACTTCTTCCTCTCTCACATTGGATCTGAGGACAATCTAGATGCCGACGACGAGAGGGACGTGGAGGAAGAGAGTGAGGAGGATCGTACAACGGCGATCGCCCCGGGTACTGAGGAGGAGGCTAGTAAAAAGAAAGCCTCTGGATCCGGTATCCCGGGTGAAGTTACAAGTGATAAGGTTCTCGCGGAGGGGGTTACTAGCGAGGATGCGATTCCTCCGCCTTCTTAAATTTTTCTTCCTGATGTAACCGTACATTTTTATTTTGGTCATGTGTTTTTAACTTTCGATCGTATGAATGCTCGTTTTTGGACATATTTTTTAATCGTACAATGTTTATGATTTAATGCTTGCGTTTGTTTGCATATATCGTAGTTTACTATCATGGTTTAGTAGATAGTTTGTGTCCTCTCAAGCGATTATGGCCTACGATATTATGTCATTTACGGTGAATATGGCCTTTGTTACGTCCCTAGGACGTGTAATCTTAGGAACTTTTATTATTTTTGGCGACTGTGGCCTTTTCTTGTTCTTAGGGTGTGTAACTGTAGGAACCTTTGACACTTGAGTGAAATAATCGTGCAATAGGCGTGTTGTCGTGTGCTCGTGCGACCCAAACTAGGGATTAAAACGTGCGTCTGGCGTAATCGTGCGTCTGGCAATATGGTAGTCGTGCGATATCCGAAACAGGAGTTTTCGTGTGGTTACCAATCGTGCGATACCTGCGATAGAGAGTTACTACGGGTGGCCGTTGGTTTGACCAACGGCGCTCCGACGCTCAAGTCAGTATTCGTCGTAGGATATAATTGTAAATGAAAATGGTTTAGAAGTAGTACCTTTTGAAGTGCGTCGCATTCCAACTACGTGGGATCTCCTTATCATCCATGGTCTCATGTTTATAAGCACCATTTCCTACGACTTCGGTTATTCGATAAGGGTCTTCCCATTTGATGGAAAGTTTACCCGCATTAAGCCCTTGCATGTTTTGGAAAACACGTTGTAGGACATAATCCCCTACTTGAAAAACTTTGGCCTTCACATTTTTGTTGAAGTGTCGTTCGATTATGCTCTTTTGTGAGGCCATTTTAAGAAATGCAGAATTTCTCAATTCTTCGAGCGCGTCGAGATCGTAGTTTAGAGAGACTAAGTTTTGTTTGACGTCCCTGTGTCTTGCGATTGATACGTGCGACTCTACTGGCAAAACAGCTTCGCAGCCGTATACCAACGAGAATGGAGTCTGTCCGGTTGATGTCCTTGGAGTCGTACGATTGGCCCATAAAACTTCGGCAATTCCTTGACCCATTTTCCTTTTGCAGCCTTCAATTTCTTACGAATCGTATTGATTATGGTCTTATTGCTAGATTCTGCAAGACCATTGGCTTGAGGATATCTGGGCGAAGATGTGATTAGCTTGATGCCTCGTTCGTCGCAGAACATCCTGGTCTTCTCACTGATGAATTGCGTGCCATTGTCGCACATAATCTTTGAAGGTATACCAAACCGGCATATGATGTTAGTATAGATAAAAGAGATGAACTCTTTATCCCTCACTTGCGAGAAAGCAGCAGCTTCGATCCACTTAGAAAAGTAATCAGTAAGTACGAGAAAGAATAATTTTTGTCCGGGTGCTGGGGGTAATTTCCCTACGATATCCATGCCCCATCGCATGAATGGCCATGGAACTAGTACAGAATGTAGGGGTTCAGATGGTTTGTGTGACGTACCTGAATGTCTCTGACATGCGTCACAACTTCGTACATACCTTATTGCGTTTGCGTATGGTTGGCCAATAATAGCCTTGTCGGGAGATTCGATTAGCAAGGCTTCTGCCCGCGGAATGATTTCCACATTCGACGTCGTGCATTTCTCGTAAGATTTGGTCCATTTGAGATTTGATCGTTATACATCGTAAGAGAAGTCCTCTTGTAGATCGTCTGTATAATTGATCGTTGAGGATAGTGTAACGCGAAGCTTTGAATCTTGTCTTTCGAGCTTCCATCTTATCTTTAGGCAATCGGTCGTATTTGAGATAGTTCCATATATCGAGTGACCAATTGTACACTTCCTCATTCATTTGAATGAATCCTTTTGTTTAGACCGTTGGCCTCGTAAGATGAATGATTGGAATGTACTCCAACGTTGGCTCATCGAATGCTGATCCCAAATTGGCTAATGCGTCAGCCAAAACATTTTGATCACGTGGGATCTGTTCGATCGTAAATTTCTCGAATCGTACGATTCTTTCTTTTGTGATCTGTAGATATAACGACATTCTCGAGTCTTTTGCTTGGAAATCGACATTTACTTGGTTTACCACCAACAGGGAGTCGCTTCGTACGTGTAAGTTTTTTGCACCTAGGCTGAGAGCCATATCCATTCCAGCGATCAATGCTTCGTATTCCACTTCGTTGTTGGTGGTTTTGAAGTCACATCGTATGGAGTATACTATCTTGCCCCATTGTGGTGATCTTAAGACGACACCCAATCCTGATCCTCTTATGTTAGAGGACACATCGACATGCATAATCCAGGGTGTGTCTTCTTGAATTACCACATTATTGACCTCTGCTTGCATCGTAGGTTCCAGCTCTGGACTGAAGTCTGCCATGAAGTCTGCCAGTCGCCCTGTTAATTCTGGCTTACGTAACACAATCTTAAGAGGATAGTTAGTTGCGACAATTATATGGTGGGATTCAAACTAATGTCTTAACTTTTTTGCTACAGTTACCAATCCTAGGAGGAGTTTTTCCATAGATGTGTACCTGGTCTCTGCATCGAGGAGGGATTTACTTACGTAATAGATTGGGCTTTGTTGCTTATCCTCCTCTCGTATGAGGACGACACTTACGGCAGTAGCGCTGACGGCTAAGTATAATTGCAGGCTTTCACCAATTGACGGTTTCGTTAGCAAGGGTGGTGACATCATGTATTGCTTCAATTCTTGTAGCGCTTTCTCGTGATCGTCCGTCCAGAGTAAGTCTTGGTTTTTCCTTAAGACATTGTAGAATAAATGGCACTTGTCTGACGATCGTGAGATGAATCTCTTCAGTGCGGCTACTCGTCCCGTGAGTTTTTGTACTTCTTTCACGTTCTTTGGGGNGAGCATTTCGTGGGATTTAGTTTCATCTTATAATGCCTTAGGATATCGAACAAATGCTTAAGATGCTACACATGGTCAATCGAGCGCTAGGATTTTACAAGCATATCATCTATATATATACTTCCATCGTACGTCCGAGATGTTCCTTGAACATCATGTTCACCAGCCTTTGATATGTGGATCCTACGTTTTTAAGTCTGAAGGGCATTACTTTGAAACAGTAAATTCCCTTGTCTGTCATAAACGCTGTTTTTTCTTGGTCATCTTTATGCATTAGAATCTGATTATATCCGGAGTACGCATCCATGAACGTGAGCAACTCGTGCCCTGCTGTTGCGACGACCATCGCGTCTATGTGAGGTAATGGGAACGGATCTTTCGGGAAGGCTTTGTTAAGATCTGTGAAGTCGATGCATTCTCGCCATTTCCCGTTCTTTTTCTGTACGACCACCACATTGGCTAACCATTCCGGATATTTCACTTCTCTAATCTTCCCAGTCTTGAGAAGGTTATTGACTTCATCGTTGATTACTTTGTTGCGATCTGGCGCGAATTTCCTTCTCTTTTGCTTAATAGGTTTGTACGATGGATCGACGTTGAGCTTGTGTGATATGATATTGGGATCGATTCCAATCATATCCTCGTGCGACCAGGCAAAGCAATCTGCATGTTCCTGTAAAAAAGATATAATACTAATTTTTATATCAGGAGGCAGGGTCGCACCCACATAAACCTTTTGATCAGGATGTTTTTTGGGAATAAGGACGACTTCCTCTAGTTGGAGATCATCGTACGATCCTACTCCATCCTGGCTCTGTAATTGCTAGATGTCCTGGGTTTCGCCTTCATCGTGATTTTGTAGCATTCTCGTGCGATCTTCTTTTCACTGATGATTTATTGGATCCCCCACGGAGAAGGAAATTTTGTCTTTGGATGATACGTGGATGGTACTGCCTTCATGTCGTGGATCCATGGTCTTCCGAGTATGGCGTTGTAGGCCGTTTGACATTCTATTACGTTGAACTTCGTCTATTTATTGATTCCTTTTGTGAAGACTGGAAGGATAATTTCTACAAGGGTGTTCATAACGTCTCCGTTGAATCCGATCAAAGTCGTTGTTCGTAGTACGATGTCGGATCAGTCGATACCCATGGTCTTAAGAGTACCAGATAAGATAACGTTTGCTGAGCTTCCTCCATCAACGAGTATCCTCTTGGTCAAGCAGTTCTCTATCGTGAGTTGTATGACTAAGCCATTGTGGTGTTTCTGATGAGGCTCACAAAGATCGTCTTGATCAAAGGTAATCTTCGCGGTGTTCAACTCTTTTTCTTGTGAGGATTTTGCATCATCCGGAATTGGGTAACCTTCTGGTCCTTCACCTGCATGTCTTTTTGCTGCCGAGTAGGTTAAACCGCAAACTTCCGATCCTCCTGTGATACAGTTTACGACCTTGGTATGAACCGGCGATGGAGGTCTTTTGTTAGTTGAATCGTCGGGAGGATACTCTTAAGATGACCCTTTGATTTTAGATATGCGACTTCCTTTAGTAAGCTGATGCAGTCTTCCGTCGTATGACCATGATCGTCATGAAAGTCGCACCACTTCATCTGATCTTTGTCGTCGCTTGATTTGTCAGACTTCTTTAGCCATCGTACGTTGGTTTCGATGTTGCACAAAGAATCTACGAGTTCTTTCGAGGTACCTGCAAAATTGTAAGTAGAAAGTTTTGGGTAACGAAAAGTTTTACCTGAACCTTTGTTAGATCGGACGTTCGATACCCGTCGAACGGTTACGACTTTGTTAACCCTTTTCGGCTTGAAGTCATGCTTCTAAGCACCTAAGACCTTCTTTTCATTCGAATGTTTACGTCGGAAGAGGGCATCATCTTCAATTCTCATATAGGCCAGTGTACGGGCTCGTACGTCGTCGAAGTTTTCTGGGGGGTATTTCGTAAGATCTGTATACAATCCTGAGGTGTCGTCTAAACCTTGCTTGTATGCTTCGATCACGGTTTTTACGTCACAATTCCTTACGTTGATCATTTCGGCGTTAAACCTGTTAAAGTAGTCACAAATAGACTCTCCAGATTTCTGTACGACATAGTATAAGTCGCTGGTTTGTTTTTCCATCTTACGACTACTTGCAAATTGTCGTGTGAATTGGTTCACCAATTCAGCGAAGGATCCGATCGACTTGGGCTTTAAGTTGATAAGCCATTGTAATGCTGCTTCTGTAAGTGTTGAACCGAAGCTTTTGCACATATAAACTTTTTGATATTACTAAGGTATGAAGGCATTCCACATGAGCTGTTTGTATTGCGCAACGTGTTCCACCGGATCTGTGATTCCTGAGTATTTCTTCGTGAAGGCAGGAATGTTGTACTTCTTAGGAATGTCTATGAGAGCGATCTCATCGACATATGGTGAGGCTTGATACCCAGTTTTGGGTTCTACTTAAACTGGTACAGCGGCTCCGGGTAGTTTTTCTAGTAACTACAACATCTTTTCATTTTGTTCCTCCAACATTCCTAGTCGTACGTTCATTGGGTCGACTACGGGTGTCGGGTTCACGTTTTGCTGGGCCGAACTGTTGGCTTCACCGTTATTAGGTTGGATTTGGGTTTGCATGGTGGGCATAGTCGCCGTAGGTATATGCGGTTGTGGTTCGGTAATGTATTGGTATGGCCCATTATTAGTTTGAGCATGGGTAACTATCGGAGGTTCAGGGAGTGGACCCGATGGAATAGGTGGGAAGAACGGTCGTACGTTATTCTGTTGCGGAAAAGTGTTATTTTGCGGTCGCGCAAATACGTTAAACAGGTTTTATAGAGGATACGGTGGTCTTAGGTGTTGCGGGGGAAATGGAGGGTTAAGATGCATAGCTTGAGGGTCCAATGCTCTCAATCGTGCGATCTCTCCATTCGCTTGGACAACTTGGTTGGTCAGATTTTGAATCTGTTGCCGAGCTAAATGCAGCTGTTGTTGTAATTCTGCTAGAAAATTGTTTTCCATTATCCTGCAAATGCTCAAAGAACTTTGTTCGAAAAACGGTTAGTATCAAGGGGCGTTCTATCGAGTAAGATTTTTCTCAAAACGGGGCTCCACGGTGGGCGCCAAATTGTTTATGCAAAAAATTGCACCGGTTGTTATCTTAAGATGTTTGTAAGGCTAAACCGTCGAGAGAAATAAACTCAAGCGATAAAATGTGCGATAAATAAAAATAAAGTAGATGAAACAGTTGATGACGCAGGAAAAACCTCGAGAACGAGGAAAAAACCTGTGGCCGACTAAGGGATAGCCGACGTTGCACTATGTGTCACCAATAAGGGGTGACGTCCTCAAGATTACAAGATGAAATCGTACGATACAGCGGAATACAAAGGATATCGTAAGAGAATCAATGTAACAAGAAAATAAATGTGCTAGAGAGCGTTGTAATGAGTTGTCTTGAGCTGAATCCTCCCTCTTGTCTTTGAGCTGAGGTCTCTTTTTATAGTTGACTACGTTTGTAACCGCCGTGTCATTGATTGCTTCATTGATTGTAACGGTCGAATCATTAATGTGATAGAATCTTTGTCTTTAACGACTCTACCTTGACTTTAGGTAACCGATGATGACCTGTAATAAATTCATAAACTAAAGACAAGGTTACCGTTAGATTAGTAACGTAAGATATCGTACGTTATCTCAAGGTATCGTACGATAAGAGTGTTGGGGATCGTTCGATCGCTTATCTGATTTGTACGATGATACTTGCAGCTTATCTCAGGACCTTATCTTAATACAAGTTTACAACCCTATGTGTAATGTTACGATTTCAAGTCGTCGTCGTACGTTGCGTGGATTTTTACCCAAACAGGTATGATAAAAACAATTTTAACAAACGAAAAATTCATAGTTTATTCTTACTTTGAACACTCCCTCCAACCAACATATTGTCTTATTGAATCATACATGTTTGTCGTTTATACTTCTTTGGTTATATGAATATTATCTTGTCCACTTCATTTTAGTATTATATTTCTTTTCGGTTATTGTTTGGATAAAAATCTACGCAATACGACGATGAGAGAAATTATAAGACTTCTTTTGAAATTAATATCCTGTATTAAGAGAAGGTCCAGAGGAAAAAAGTATTCGTCGTATGAACCAAACGACCAATCGAACGTCCGTCGTACGATCATCGTAAGACAATACATGGTCACTAACGCTAACCGGTACTTCAGTTACTATTTTAATGCAGGATCAATGTCAGATAAAGATAATTAATATTTAACGGATATAACCGACGACAGAGATTCAATGATCAATTAATGAGAATTGACCGTTACAACCGTTATCATTAAACAGTCCATAATTGTCGGATCAATTACAAGAAAGCCTATAAAAGAAGCATTCGAGCTCCAATACAAGGACAACATATTCGGCTATCAAGAACTCATTCGTGTTATTCTCTCTAGAGCTTAATTCTTACGATCTGGTGGTAATTTACATATGACCACTCTTGTTTTCTTGATTGTAACGTACGATCATCTATTGTAACGTTAAGGACGTCACCCCTGTTTGGTGATAATTAGTGGAACGTCGACTTAACCTTAAGTTGACCGCAAGTTTTTTCCTTGACCTGAGGTTTTTACTACGTCATCAAACCCTTTGTTCTTTATTTATTTTTACTCACACTCTTTTATCGAACCGGATTTCCTACTTTAGTTGGATAAGCCTCATTAGTCACCTTAAGTCGTCCTAAGTGCGATTTTCGGCATTAATAGTTTGGCGCCCACCATGGGGCTCCAGCTAGAGAAACATCTTTTTCGATAAAACGAGAGCCGATACTAATCACTCTCTTTGGAGTTTTGTACTCTTCTGTCATTTACAGGATATGATTTTCCAAGAAAATCAAGATCCATTCTTGGTTGGCCTTCAGTAACATCTACAAGCCGCTCAACAGCAGATCGAAGTTCTAACTAATCAAGCTGTACAGGCGGCAATAGGAGAAATTGCACGAGTAGAGAGCTCAAAATTCTCAGACAATGCAGAATCAACATATTTAGCATTCGCATCTCAGAATAATCCCAGACCTTCATTCGTCGTATCTGCACAGGCACCTCAAGATCATTTGCGACCACCATTCGTTGGACCAACATTCCCGCAACAGAATAACTTTCGACCACCATTCGCTACACTCGTCAGTGGACCTTTACCTCCCCTACCTCATCGGCCTTCGATGTTTACTTACGTTCAAAACCCCTTCGGACAGGGAATGTATAACCTCATTCCAAACACCCAAGGCCAACCAACACACATTCCTGCAACAACCGCTCTAACCATGCAAAATCAGTTTCAACCGATTAATGAAGAAGTCACTAGCTCCGCTCAACAAGACGCAAACAATGTTCAAGCAAATGATCCTATGGCCCAAAGACTTAGGATGCTCGAGGAACAGAACGAAAAGGTTCCTTCACTTTTAGCAAAATTACCCGAAGTCGCTGTGCCATTCGGCATATAGCCTCTAACGTGATATCAAGCTTCCCCCTATATCAGTTTATCTTAATTTATTTTTCTTTATAAATTTAAGATTTTACAATGTTATTTTTTTCTAAATTTATCAGTTTAATTAAATATAATTTTTTTTATGTAATATGTATTTTATTTTTGTTAGACCCAAACTGATATTGTCAACAAGTCAAAGGGGCCTTTATGTTACTTTTGCTTTCTTGTATTTCCTTTGTAATAGTTTAGTTCTTACTTTGCATCTTCCTTTAAACCCCAAGGGGGTATTGTGTAATTTCCTTAGTTGGCCTATAAAAGGAATGACATAATCCTTCTAGGGTTGTGTGCAAGAATATTCAGTAATCAATACACTGCATACTACATTTTTCACTACATTCCATATATTGAGTCGGGTATTGTATTCTTCACCATTTTACATCATATTTCTCTTGATTTGTTGTCTGAATCATTGTGCATCCATCTTTCTCACTATAGATTGGGAATCACAATTGGTATCATAGCCTAAGCATTGGTAGATCTTTCTCAGCTTCTTCTTATTTTAGAAAAATACAGTGTTCTTGAAAAGTTTTCTGAAAATGTTTGTGAAAATGAGTTGATAAGTGATAAGAGGTTAATAAGGTGTTTTTCTCAATCTTTGTAGTTTATTTCTTTCTCTTATCACTATTTTTAAGAGGTTTTTTTGAAGGTTTTATCGGATTTTGCTCAAACTTCTGATCTCCTTCGTAAATCCGAGTCGGAAAAGTTTTCCAAGTCGGATTCCTCCCCCCACTCAAAATCCGAGTCGGATTATTCCAAAATCTGAGTCGAATTATACCTCTTGTTCGATACACATTTTCCCGAGTCGGACTTCTGATTTCCCGAGTTGGATAACATTTTTCGAGTCGGATTTTGGAGTTGTCCGAGTCGGACTATTGGTTGTGTCAGATTTCGTCATTTTGCAATTATCCGAGTCGGATTTCCATTATCCGAGTCAGATTTTGCTCCTTCCCTAATCCGAGTCGGATTTTACACTTAGCCCAGTATCTTTTCAAAAATTAACTATTTCGCTACTGTGTTCCAGGGGCGTTTTCAAAAATCTTATTTTACAAGTCTTTTTCAAACCAACTGAGAGAATCTGCTCAACACGAGCGATCCAAGTGAGAAACGATGTCAAGAGAGATAATCGGCATAGGTTCGGAGACCAGACCTCCGGTTCTGGTTAAGGGTGAATACCAGCAATGGAAATGCCGAGTGATCATCTTCTTGGACCTAATTGTGAAAACCTGATGACGTCAATCAGAGTAGGTCCAATTGTTGCCACAGTCACGGTAGCAGAAGTGGCTGAAATAGATATCACTCCTTTTCTCCCGTCATATGTTGTCGAAAAATCCTACCACATGTACACTCCGGAACAAAAGGAACGAGCTACCGTTGACAAACGAGCTCTAGCCTTACTCACCATGGCGTTCCCAAATGACATGTATGCGAGGGTTGATAGTCTCACAAATGCCAGAGCTGTTTGGATTGAGATAGAACAACAAATGCAAAGCGGTGAGAAAGCCATGGGGAGTCAAAAGGAAAACGCGACGAACGCGTATGAGGGTTTCCGAGCAAGGGAGAACGAGTCATGACAGAATCCTACAACCGACTGAACTCCTATGTGAATGATCTGCGACGCCTAGGAATGGAAAAAAATCACTGAGATCAATGTAGAATTCCTGAAGAATCTTGTGTTGGGATTTTGAAGGTTAATGTTGCTCTTGAAGATTTACTACTGCTCAGAAGATTGGAAGGAGCAGTATCATCACTACTACTAATGTTGAAGTTAATTTTGGAGTTAATGCTGCTACTGAAGACCTAGAAGCAGTAATGGTTACTATTGCTAGAATAAATTACTATTGCTATTACTACTGCCAGTTAGTAAATTACTACTGCTGGTTAGTATTGCTAGTATAGTTAATGCTTCTTATGTTTTACTGCTGCTTCTAAGGATTACGATAAGGCAAGGATCTAATGGAATAGATAAGGCAAAGATTCAGAAGATCATGAAGAATTTTTAAAGATTTGTTTTCCTTATTCTTATCTTGTACTCTGTATAAATAGTAGATAGATGTTTTTGTTTATATGTATGAGTTGTTTTAGTTTCTGTTTGATAGAAAAGTTTAGCCTCAAGAATTAGTGTTCCTTGCAATAGAGAAGTATTGTACGTCTGGTGAATTTTGTTCATCAGATTGGGGCATTTGATTTGTAATCATTCAGTTTCTAATCAATAGACAAGTGATTTGATTTCCAATGTGATTTGATTATTGTTAAAGTGTTTTTCCGCAACTTCCTTAGCAATTTATTTGAGTGTGTTTTTATTCTTGATTAAGAATTTCGATCCTATCATCTTGCTCCTGATTGGCAAAGCGTTGCCGTCAACATCCAACTTAGTCAAAATCTTGGCCAAATCGGACTTCACGATCTTTATAGTATGATGGTCCAACACGAAGAGGTCGTCACCGGACAAAAGAAAACAAAGGTTGATCCTCTAGCCCTTGCTGCGGTGCCACTTGGAGGATCAAACTCTAGATCAGTTTCATCTCATCTTGAAGGCTACACCTATGACGATCCAGTGATCTATAACGACAACAACATATCAGAAGATGATCTTTACAAGATGGATAATTCTCTTACTTTAATCTCACACAACATGCAAAGGTTGAAGGCCGCTAAGAACTTCAACAAATTCCGTCCTACAGGATACCAAGGAGGAAACAGATTCGGTGGAGGATATCAGCAAGGAGAAAGATATCAGTCAAACAATCAAGGGAGATTGGCTGACAACTATTGTGGAAGAGACAGTTCGAGGTTTCATCATCAAGAGAACTACAACAACAACAACAACAACAAGAACAACAAAACAACTGGTAAGGGCAAAATCATCAGTCACATGGCTACGATCAAAGAGGCTATGGATTTGGGTACAACAATCAGCAAAGGGGTTATGGATCCAACAATGGATCTGGAAATGGATATGATCATCAGGGAAACAACCAGTACCACCCAAACCACCAAGGCAACAACATGTAGATGCAAAGTGGTCATCAGTACAACTATCAGGGTGGTAATCAGCAAGGAAATGGGTCCAACAACCCAAGAAATGGACAACAATTGCAGAATCAACAGTCTGGTGACAACAACAGAATCCCGGCTTCTGAAAAGCCGGTAACTGAACCTGCAAACAAAGATGGGCGTGGTCCTACGTGCTTCAAGTGCGGAACCCCGGGACACTACGCCAAGGATTGTCCAAAGAAAATCAAAGATGCTGCATACTTTGAAAGGAAGGTTTCCCTGATGAGAAAGAAGGAAAAGGGTAAGGCAATGATGGCTGAGGATGAAAAATGGATTTGCGAGGAAGAGAACTCGAATGAGGAGGATTAGCAACCAGGAGGACTCTGCCTGATGGCAGATTTTGAGGGGCCAAGCTCTGTGGACCCCTCTGATCAATCTGATGATGACATCTCTCAGGTACCTTCTTGCCCAGATTTATCTGACAATGTTAAATCTCTGGAATCTAAAATTTGTGATCTTGAGAGCGATCTCTAATCGAAAAGAACTCTTGTCACGAAATTTATAACTGATAGTGCAGTTTACAAAAGCTCTCTCGAGGATATGACCATGTGTTACAACCAAGAGGTACTT
>LUCG01173507.1:0-12116 GCA_001633085.1 Carthamus tinctorius
CCAACATCGGGTTGAATTCTCGAAACGCCTCCAACCCGATCAACCCAACCCGTGTACACCCCTGGCTCCAAGACAGAAGCCTATGGGAATAAGCTTTCCTCATCTCCAATAAATCTCTATGGGCTTCAAGACACACAGGATTTTGACTTTTGAGGACATAAAACAAACTAACAAAACCATGGATGAATAGAAGCAATCTTTCCTTGAATCCAATCTGTCTTTTTATATAACATGTGTTTGATTCTTAGGGTGCGTTTGTTTAGGCAACAGAGGACAAAATTGGATAGTACAAAAACTTGTTGTCTCATGTTTGATATAATATTATATTGGAACAAGACAGGACTCAAAAATGATAAAAATGTTTTGTTTTCTTTCCTATGGAGTAATACCCAAATATGGGATTTGTTCTAAAGTCCACGAGCTTAAACCGCGAAATTTTTAACCACTTTAGCAAGCCAAGTTAAATTGAATTGCTATTATCAAAAGGGCATATTTCATTATTTCAGCTTTTGCTCAAACACTCAAACACAAGTATTGGAACACCTTCCCCTCACCGTTCAACACCTCTTGGCACCCGCCAAAAGAAAGATGGGTACGATGAAAAGACATAAGAGAGCACAAATCAAAACAAGAAACTTTAACAAAAAATTACTCCTACACTTGAATCGGTTTTGCAATACATCTTAGGGCGCCTCTCGAATGGAAATAAATTATATAAATGGCATATGTTTACATGAGCTTCAATACATCTTAAAAATGAAGTGATGTGGGTGATGGTGAAGTTGACATTATTGAGCATGATTTCCTCATCGTTTATCATTTTACAATCATTATATGATGTAAAACAACATTAAATAACATTTAGGCACAATTTGATCGTTTTAGTAGTTTTGTCTCGTCCTGTCCAACTTACCAAATGCAAGATAGACAATTAATTTAGTCCACTTCTAGTCATACCATACTGAAGATAGACAATTAATCTTGTTTTGCTCTGTCTCATCTAGACTACATACCAAACGCTACCTTAAAGCTTAAAGGCCTAAAAGACCAACCCCTTACGATGCATACCTCCCCGTGCAATATTCCCCATAGTTCTAGCTTCTGATTAACTAAATCTAGGATTGCTTATATGCCTCATCTTATCAAGTGAACCACTAAAAGTCTAAAACCATGGAACATTACAGGAACATGATCTCACAAAACCTTAAGGGTCGACTCAATTGGCAAATAAAGGCTAGGAGCTCCCTGGGCTCATCCCCTTAGATCGCCGGTTAGAGTCTCCTCAGGGCCACAGGGTATTTCCGAATGGAATTAGTCAAGGTGCACACAAGGTAGCCCAAACACCACTGTTACCCAAGAAAAAGTTCTTAGTTTCTTACAATTGTTGCAAGCAGGGCCAACTGGTCAAGCATGTTATCTGTGTGTCTGGAGCGTTGGTGGTAACAAGCTATGATATCGATGCATGTGTAACAAAGTGGTTCTAAAGATGCTGCTGCAAAACAATATGCAAGGGATAATGCTGATTGCACTGATGGCTAATGATGACTATTTTGTTGCCTTAACTTTCACCATTTTGGTCAGAAATGTGGGGGTAACTATATACAGGTGACAAACAAATTAGTTCCCTGATACCATTTGTCTGAATTTAGTAGGCTTTTACCAGTTAACAACTCTAAACAGGCACCTGTGTGTGGGATCTTACAGGTTCTACTCAGCTAAATTTAGTATCATCTGTTTACCAATAGAAAAACTCCCTTGAGATTCTACTTTGAGATAGGATCTAGATCAACAGACTATTAAGCATTGTGAATATGTCAATGGCTAAATGAAAATGCATCAGAATTCAACCATCATCCATGATCATCTGGTGGATGAAGTTCCATAAACAAGTGATCAATACAGATCTGAACAAACTGATGTAGTTTGCTACTGCCTGATGCAATTAATTTAGGTTTAGAACTTGAAATTGCAGATCGACTTCACGATTTCTAACGCACAGCCTAGAGAAATTTGAACTAAATTATCTCCGATTGGAATCGTGAACCCTAAAATTCATGTCTCCAAAAACTACCGAAGGCTTCTCGCCATTTTCAATGGACAATTTCTACAGCATCTTCGGCATAATCATCCAAAACTAGAATCTTAATCACTTGTGATAAAATCGTACCGGAAATTGCACAGAATCACAAACTAACAAGATCAGATTTCTAAGAAACAAGTTCAATTGAAAGTCTAAGAAAAATACCACGTCGATGCTCGAAAATGGAAGATCGGCCTCTGATTGGTTCTCCTTCTGATAATTTCTTCCCGCGGGTAAAAGGTGCGATTCAAATTGGGGGTAATCAGAGATCCAGGGCGCGTGGAAAGCACGCGATCGTAGAAGCGTGGTATGGTTTCTCTAAATGCAAGGCGCCACCGGCTGGAAACGCTGTTGTAATTGGAAAAAAAAAATAACTTCATTTCAGAAAAGTCCTTGAACTATGAGATTTGTTCACTTTCTTCCATAAAGTAGGATGTCATGTTATTTCCGTTTTTGTCCTTAAAGTTTTCAAACTATTCCTAATCACACCTACTATATATTAGATTGTAAATTATTGATATTCTGATGTTCGATTCATTTTTCAAATTTTTTTACATCGATGAACTGTACTAATGATGAAAGTTGCATGAACTTGGTCTTAGCTGTATTATAAACATAAAATAAAGGGGTGATACATATGGCACAGTCAACCAGCTTTTTACCATCGTTTCATCGTATTCCTACGATGTGTCGTACATTTAAGATACAGATGTACAAAAAAGAATCCGAGATGAAACTTTGGACCTGGTTAAAATATGTCTCTTTTTTCTTGGATCAATAAGGTCCTACCATGGAAAAGCTCAAATAAAACTCGTTTTTAGTTGATAACCATACTCGACCAATTCCCAAAAAGGGGCTTAGATAAAGTATGGTCAAGGACCGGCTAAACTAAATGAACAATGAATATGTACAAGTTCTATTGGATCTGAATGAAACATCTTTGCTTTATAACTTTGTAGCGTATAACATAAAGGCGAATGATCGTGTGAGGATTTGAGGTTAACGTGAGAAGCGTGAATCTGGGTCTGAAGTATGAACTATTGATGACTTTTAAACTCATGTCCTACCATGAATTGCACTTTAGAAGATAATTTATCTGGTGCATCTTATCTTAATGTGCATTCAGTTCTCATCCAACGATTGATAACTACCTCTCAAGTTAACCTCAACTTTTCACTGCAACCCAATCCGTATCACAAACAAAATGAACGAGATATACATGTTTAGATGAATTGTGTATGTATATGATTATTGTTGTTTTTATATGTGCTGGTAGATCAAATTAGCGAGTTTAATATTTTTACACCGGTAGATGAACACATCAATCACAGTTCTTCATCTTAATTGTTATGCATGGTACGAGATTCACTAAAGATCCAATTGTAATTTAATAACCAACTTCAAGTAATATAAATGAGTTCATAAAATTTGTTAGTGTTAAATAATATTTTTATTGGAAGCGCGTCCTGGAAACATCCCTTTATTTTTAATAATTAATGGGTTTGCACATTAAAGACAAACATCAACGAGAGAGATACCCTTTTTATTTACACACTCCTATAAAACATTAAAGTAGTCTCTTATCATATAATCTAAGAAAACGGAACATGAAATAAACTAACGACCAACACAACAAACAAGCACCCACAAAATTTAACATTGTTTCACTATTGGAAGGACGTCGTATGCTCACACATAAAGGTAAACTTTATTTAACCAAAGTCAAACTAAAATATGGCTACAAACCAAACTGATTTGAGGGCAATACAACTGTCAAAAATAAAATATGTTTCACTTATCCTTTGACCAATTTTGAAAAAAACTTTTTGTCACATTCTACGAATCAAAACAAATGCAGGACTAAAAATCCCATCACGAACCTCCACAGAAGCCTACTTACGGACGCCGACCTACCCAACTTTAACTTGTTGGTCGTTTCGTTCACTTATTTCATTAGTATATCTATTCAGACATTTTTATTCTGATTTGTATAAAAAAAAGTAACAAAGAGCTACCTACCATAAGGGTAAAAATGAAAAATAAAAAACTAAAAGGTACTGAATTACAAAAAACTCAATCTTAGGGTCCTTTCTGCAATAAAACCCGAAGAAAAATATACCGGTTCCTCCAAATTCCAAAATCCCCGATGAACAAACAGCCCGAGGTATCAATTCAACGCAGCCAGCGAACCACCCCCAAACCCTTTAGGTTTTCAGGTTCTTCAATCTGTCTTACACTGCTTGAATTTTAAGTATATACGCGAAGTTCCTTGAAGAATTGTTTCAGTATTGAGAAATTTGTTGGTGATATCGTGTTTTTGTTCAACTGGTTTTGGTTTTCGCAGTGAAATCTTAGCATTTCCATGGAGGATTTACAGGATGCTTGCGATCCCGTGGAAAGGGATAATAATAGTGCGTGTTCGACATCCACGAGTTCCGGTTACCGGTTATTTGATCGGCAGAACACAATTCATCAGTTGATGGGCGGCGGAAAGGGTACAAATTCGTTTTAGTTCGTAACCTATTATTGTCAATCGTTAGAAGTAAACCTTCACGCATATTCGTTAGTAATTTCTGATTCTATATTCAATGAAGTTGGGAAACTGTTCTCTGAAATATTTGTAGAGTTCACATCAATTTTGAAGTTAGAAAATGGAATTGAAAGGATGATTCATCCTCATTGCGAAGTGTGTATTGAAAGTTGTAGTGGGGGAATATACTGTTATGCTACACTTGTGCGTGTTCTAGTGTGAGTAGATGTAAAACTTCTTTAGTTTATGTAGAATGTAGTTGATTCCTTATTGAAACCCTTGGTTTTAGCTTGTGTTCTTGCATTCAAAGGGTTTCAATTGCAGAATCTGAAGTAGAGTTATTTGGTAGTTGAGTGGATCATATACTATTCTATGGAGTATTGAATATAGTGTTCTAGTATCTGATTTGGGGTTTTTTTTTATCACTGTTTAATTGACCTTTATTGAGATTTACTGATATGTTTTAGTGAAACTATGATTATGATTCTGTTTAATTGACCTCAAATCCTGTGCTTAGATTTTGTTTTATTGATTATCAGCTGCTGATATTCTGTTGTGGAAGAGACAACGTATTTCGTGGGGCATCATTATCGTTGCAACTGTTGCGTGGCTAATATTTGAGCGATCAGGATTATCATTCTTAACAATTTGTTCCGATGTTCTGCTGTTCTTGATCGTACTGCGGTTTCTGCATGCCAATTATGCTTCTCTAAGGGATAAGTATGCATGCTTTTACCTTTATAAATTGTAACATTTGAAAAACGAGCATGGCCTTATTTCATTATGTCATTCGCTTACTATAGCTTTTTTTTTTGTTTTAAATTGCACAGACAAATTCAGACATTACCTGAACTGGTCTTGTCGGAGGAGATGGTCAATTATGCTGCTACGTCTTTTCGTATCAAAGTAAATTATTTGTTACTTATGGCACATGATATCACCCTTGGCAAGGACTTCAGGCTCTTTTTCATGGTTTGTGATCACCAATTCTTTGAGAGACTTGTTAGGCTTTATCTAGTATTTAGTGCAATTGACACTAGATGAAACATTTCTCTGTAATGTGTAGCCTTACTTTTGGCATCTCAAACTTTAGCAATACTCGGTTTTATTATTTCAGAGACCCTGCAATTCAGACCTACTGAATGTTATTTTGATTTTACGTTTTGTTCATTTACGAAAGAGAATATGACCACTTCCTTTTGATAAAACCTGCAGGTAGTGGGCTTTTTGTGGCTCTTATCTGTACTTGGGAGTATAATCTCTTTCTTCACACTTGCTTATATAGGTATGAACATCAGTCTCCATCACATCAACTTATTCAACTGGTGATGTCTATTCTATATGAGCTCTTGATGTGTATGTTTTCTGTCTGCTTCTACTATCATTAACCTCGTGAAGGTACTAGAATCTTAGTCAGTACCTGGTATTCTGATTATATACAACTCTACTAGCTCTCAAACCCTATGGGAAATCACACCATTCTTGTTGCCTGCTCAATTA
The DNA here is from genome assembly GCA_001633085.1 of Carthamus tinctorius. Classification (NCBI taxonomy): domain Eukaryota; kingdom Viridiplantae; phylum Streptophyta; class Magnoliopsida; order Asterales; family Asteraceae; genus Carthamus; species Carthamus tinctorius. The sequence continues at coordinate 6,111 of LUCG01173507.1, forward strand.
TTTTTATGCCAAATCTTGTATAATGAAAGACTAAATACAATCTTACAAGTTTGAAAGAATAAATACAATCTTACAGGTTTAAGCCAGGTTTACCAATTTTAGAATTCAGAGCAAAGATTCAAGGGTTTCTATGTAGGATGAATATGATGGAAGTCTAAAAAATGACATTCTGAAAATCATGCATGGAGCTATGATAATGCATGAGAAACACATGAATTTTGTTTACATTACAACATGATAGATCTATTTTAAGTTTATTGTTCTGTCTCTCCGATGGTGGGCAGACTATACGTGGAGAAGCTAGCATGCCTTTTTGCTAGTTATGCAATGTGAGAGAATCTTTTATTTTCATAGACACCATGATGGGAATTCTGAGCTGAACTCTAAGATTGTAGAGAAGCGGAGGGGAGAAAATGCTCTTACTTAAAGTGGAATGGATCAGATTATTGAGAATATAAGTGTCGTGTCAGCGTGTGTTAGCAACTTAACATGAGAAGTATCATGGTCAATGAAGAGGTTGGGAAGGCTTGGGCACCTGTAAAGATGTTATCAAGTTTGGCGGTTTAGACTTTAGTAAGAATCCTTGTTTTGAACACAGATTTGTATTGTAGAAGCAGCAAACATGTAGGCTACTCAGGGAGAGATAGAAGTTAGCCTCTTGATGAATTCATAAACCCTCTATTCCAAAACAATGCCAAAAAGCTTGAGAAAATATATATTCGGTTTGCTTCTGGACAACCCCACTATCTTTTTGTTGTTGTCCAGCTGCTGTACTATTAACGCAGAAGAAGTTAAAACGGTATCTCAAAAATTAAATAATATGTGAGGTACCAGAAATGAAAGGATGTCAACCTGCAAGTGGAATATTTTTATTAAATACTAATAGTAATGCAATATCCTAAAATCCTCCTAACGGACTTCTGGCAGAAATTCCTACAATACAAAAGTCAACATCATTTACTTTGTGTCCATTAGGAGGATCTTTGGAGGATATAACATTACTCTTTCTTGAAAACCGGAGGAGTAATATTTTGTTGTGGAGCTACCTATCTTGTATATATGTAGTTCTGCTAATGGTAGCATCAAGTGCTGCACTCATTGCTTCTTTCTGGTTGTGGTTATTATTGGTTCGTTACGACCAGTAATCATATTTATATTCCTGATAGACTGATACTTACATTCTATCCTAATGCATCTATCAATTATCAATTATGTCATACCTTTTTACCTCAATCATCTTATGAATTGTTTCTGTTTGACAACTTTTGGTGCATGTAGAATCACTAGTACTTAATTTTAAGGTGAGTGCAGCTGTAAATACTGAATGCTCATCCTTTTGCACCAATGAAATTTTGTGATAACTTGTAATTTTAATTTATACTCACACTTTTTGCTTAACTAGGATGATGCTAGTGTATTGGAATTCGGGGGTAATATCTCAAACAGGTAGACTAAGGTACATCACACAAAATAGGAATCGGACCAAAGTTCGTTATATATGAGATAGGTATCTAAATGATTGAGATGTCACATTGGTACTAAAAGGAAGGTTCTGAAAGTACGTTAAGGAAACAGGAATTGGCTCATACATTGCATTTTTATGCTATTTACCCGAATTTGATTATCATGGAAGCAGTTAATAATGTGTGAGCGTATTGTGTACTCTTCAGCCATCACAGGATGTGGAATATTAGTCTATGCATATAGTTATGCAACTCCTTTTGGTGAATCTCTTTCGGGTTGCACTTGTTTAATGAACCCTAGACAACCTCTTGTATGCGTTTGGTATTCGGACGGGACTGGGCTAGAAAGGACTTAGATGTGACATCTCGGGAGGGCTAGAGTAAGGGCCTGTATGTTAGCGGCTTAAGGAGCTTAATGGGATTTATAGCTTGACATGACTAATTGACAGTGTCTTAATGATATAGAAAGTGGCTTATTCAGTAAGCTTTTAGGGGGGAACTTGAAGCAAAACACCAAGTTGTTTCAAAACCTGTCCCTCTGAGTTAAAAACATGTTCCTTCCATCTATGAAAAAACGCTCCCAAACAGTGGAAGTATTGTGAAAAACCAATCAAATGAAAAACCAATCAAACAACCCTTTAAAGCTAGACATGTGAAAGTATTGTAGAAGGTATTAGAGTTTTAATATGATATGGATGGTTTAGTAATTTATCAATATTGTTTCATCTCCTTGGTTTTTGTTACATCTATTTTGGTGGGCTTGAAAATAATAGATTTTTGTCCCTCGGCAACGGTGTAATTTCTAACGTATTTCGGGTTTCAAATATGATGTCAGCGACGATCCTGTGTGTGACACTACCTGCATTGTACAATAGATACGAAGAGAGAGTCGATGGTTGTGCTGGTACCATCCATCGTAGCTTTTCAAGACATTACAAGATTGTGGATGAGAACGTTATGAGCAGACTCCCGCGGAGTTTACCCAAAGACAAGGTCACGTAACCATACTCATACTCTTCATCCCAAATATGATTTGTTGTACATTCGTTTACAGATCCTTGTTTTTTCCTCAATTGGTTGAAACATTGACCTTCATCGTGATTTTAAACTAATGATCTGTAGTGTGTTTTCTATAATTTTTTTCCGGTTCATTTGTTTTTTCACAACAAATTAGGAAGATTGGATTATTTGGTAACTTGCTCTTCTCTTGAAGCTTAACACGCTGGCTGGATTGTGTGAAACGTAAAACAATGAGTTTGAGCTAAGTTTCAAAAAGATTGTTTTTTCTCGTGGTAGTTTTTGAAGTATGTAAAACTTATACACATTTCTCATTTATGGTAAGACTAGAACACTCGACTTTTCAGAGAGGTCGGGCCTTGTCAGTAATCCAGGTACTGATGGGTTAATGATGAACCGAAATGCCAACGAGGGTGCTGGGTTCCCAAGGGGGGTGGATTGTAAGATCCCACATTGGTTGGGGAGGGGAACAAATGTTGCCTTATAAGGGACTTGATATCTCTTCTATCAGACGTGTTTTAAAACCGTGAGTCCAGGGGTGTGGACAAAGTGGACAATATCTGGTACAGTTAGACTAGGATGTTATAGATTGACCTTTTGGTTTTATTATGGTAGTTCATGATTTGTCTTTTAACTGTGTTGTTTTTCTTGGTTATAACTCTTATAAGCGTGTAATGTGTTGGGTATTTTCAATTCACTTGTTACTGTATTGTAAATTAGAGTTTAAAGTTGAAGCTCGATTTTGTTATCTCAAATATCTAAAAAAGATTCGGCCGGTTTGAGTTGGCCTGTTCTGGGTAGGGGCATAATTAGAATCCAGTTTGGATTTATGTATGTGTTGGGGTGTGCATAGAGTTACCAACTAAACCTCAACTCAGATTGAGTTGGACTCAGAAACCAATTTGGTTTTCTCACAATGATTTAATGATTGTTCGTTGGTCGAAAAAGGTGCATTAGGCTGCCAAGACGACCAACGACCATATTGAACTTTTACTACGTGTGGGTTGATGATCTAACCTAATGGGTATTAACATCTTTCTTATAAATACTTGTGTTTGTGTTATAACTTATAAGAGCCTTTAGTTATGGCATAAAAATGGGCAGAAACGTTTGTATGTATGTGTACACTTGTTTCTAATAAAGTTATGATCTTTGCCTATAGTCATATTTTTTATTGTCACATGTATATGTATCTAAGATTTTTTTCTTCACAAATATATACCAGACTCGGTTGATTTGGTTTGGTTTTTAGTAAATTTATAATTTTTATTTATTGAGTTTGTGTGGTTCGATTTGGTTTGTATCTAAGTTCTTTTTATTCTTTTGACAAGAATATAGGAACATGATTTTTGTATTATATACCGGATTATGGATTTGGGATCGTTTGAAAATAAGAGTTATGATGTGATCAAAATCATATACTTTCAATTATCTTCGTTGACTTAATTTTGTCATCGTGATTGAACCTTTAATAAATTTATGTATATAAAAGTAATTAAACATATGTAAAAATTTGTGAAAGATGAGTGAAAGTGAAGATTGTAATTGATGAAGGTAGTTGAAGTTCCATGTTTTATGTCACCAATCACTTAAAGGGTAGTTAAAGGTTCCATGTTTTATGTCATCAATCACTTAAATGGTAGTTAAAGGTTTGGGATCTCATAACTATTAGATCAAGAAATCAACTCATTGACTTAAAAGTATTCTCAATGTAACTTTTATTGTCATTAAAACCCAACCATCGAATAATAAAAGTGAAAAGGGACATAACACGATGTAACTATAGTAAACTGTTTAACTAACAGTTAAATATTTTAGCCAATGACATGTAGCTCAGTTAGTAATGGGTGGGCAGTAAGTTTGCAACAAACATCAAATGATCCGAGTTCCAGCCTCGGCTGGTGCATGAACGCCCCCATAGCCACAACCGTTGAGTGAGTCAGGAATGCCCCCTATAATAGGCATTGGCAATCCATGGTAGGCCAGTTGAAGTTATCGAAATCAACCTTTTGTAACAAATGGTTAAATATTTTAGCATCATGGATAAATACAAGTGGATGGGGGGATTTTGCATTGTAAAGTGAGAGGTTCAATTATTTAGCAACTTTAGGGTGGTGCAAATGCAAAAAGAAAATGATGATATGATTTGCAAATTTGCAAAGCAATGTGAGCACCTCACGTGGTGTTCTTTTTCTCTATCTTTTCTACTTTCAAGACTCCTCCTCATGTGGTGTCGGGTGATGCAAACGTGCACCTACGCATCTTTCTAATCATTTCATTTTAACAAGGAATCTTTGAAACTATTTCTTTTCTTCCAAAAGGGATTTAAAAATCCTTTGGTTAATGAATGTATAATGGTTGGATTCCGATAAGAAGTTTGAAAGTTGTTAAATGGTTCGGTGTTAGATAATTGAGTGGTCAGAATGATTAACATGCTCTTATGATACAGTGTAAAATGAAATATGGTTGTTTAGTAATTGTTTATAATGAAATCAGGACGTTGAATAGTTAAGGAGACCTAAGATACAAAATGATTTAGAGGGTTTTGATACCATTAAGAGACGATTTTTTAATGCCAAATAAGATTTACCTCTTAGCAATATAGATGTTTTTAATGGAACTATTAGGAAGTAGTAGTGTAAGAAACATGATAAATGATTATCGTTGGATGAGAAATGGAAGCATATTAGGATGAGATGAACCGAGATACACTGGATCAATTCCATTCTAAACCACAATTTACAGGAGAGCATGGGATTAAAAGCGATCAATAGCTTAGATCCACTTATGTCAAGCTCAACTTCTCACATGATTTTTTGCCCTATGGTTAATGTGGCAAAGGGTCGTGTAAGAAGTTAACTTGACAGTGAGAAGTGTGAGAAGTAAATATGAACCTTTGATCTCTTTTATTCTCATGTCCTATGAATTATGCTTTAGAAAAGGATTAATCTGGTGCATCCCATCCTAATGTCCATCAATGCGCATCGAAGGGTCGATAACCACTTCTCACACTTTTCATGTTAACCTTAACTTCCTACCGGGACCTAATCCTTGTTAATGTATCATATATGATTATATATTAAATAAATATGTTCAAGACATTTTTTATATCCTTCTGTTAACTTTTAAATATAGGAATGACATAAATAGATCTAGTTTTTGTGAACTCAAAACTTTGGTTTTTTGCTTGCTTTAAAATTTTTAATTATTAATAAGAGATGTATAAAAGTGTATTATGCTCAATACTCACTTGATAGTGCTTGATGTATGCTGAATAGGGTATAAAAACAATTAAGTGAGAGTTGGGATGTCAAATATTATAAGAAAAAGACGTCGACATAGAGTTGGAAAATAATTTCATTGGTGACATGACACTATATTTTGTCATTGTCTCTTGTTCCAATGAATAAGTACCCGATAAATGTTTGATAGGAAAATGATTGAAATTAGATATTGTTAGGCTAAGATTACCACATAATTATCTGGTTTTGTGGTTTCACAGTCACATCAACACGACATCAGCTTT